>BMAO01022730.1:0-17307 GCA_019973975.1 Trichonephila clavata
TTATATTAATGTCCTGATCTTTATGGTATCGACCCAAATCAGTAAATAGACTCATATAACATCTGCCGTAACTGTTACTTTGATCAAATTTGGTTGAAAAGGCTTTGAAGGAATCATATGATTTCCATCTAATATACAGAGGTATGATAAATCATAATGCTTAAAATTAAATGGATTTTTTGAAAAATCTCCATTAAATGCAGTATTAGAAACCATACCTATTATAAGTCGTGTCGGTAACTGCCCAATAAACGCATTAGGAATAGTTACTGATTGCATTCCTGAAGAGAGTGCGAAAGATTTTACTTCTGTTCTACGAATCGGCATTTTAATGACACCCTTGCTTAAAGCTACCTCATGAGCAATCAAAATTGAGGGAGCAACTTTCACTTTTCTAACAAATAAAGATGCATGTAGTATTAGTATTTTAAAATCCTGCGTAGCTGACATTAGAGCAAAGGAATCTTTATTTCTTTCTAACTTAACTCGAAAATTCACCGAATTGATAAGACATTTACTCTGGTTGCCTAGATCGAAATGTAATGGACCTATCATATCTATAAGTTTACTATCTTTGCAAATGTTGTATCTGGTTTGATAACCAGGATTTATATTATCGCTCCCATTAGCTAGTTCTACGGATTCATGCTTAGAAGCAGCATCTTTGTAGAAAAGACCGGATGTCAGCATTGATTCTTGAACAGCTCGAGGTGAAAGCAAAGCATCAAATATGCATCTGTATGAATAATTAGCTGTGAAGAAACCTGTTTATCATTTAGAGTAACTGAACATTCAGAAAATATGTATTAAGAAGATAATTAATAGGAGCTACTTGATCAGGCGCTCCAAGTATTGTTCCATTTCTCTTTTAATTTTTACTTGCAAATGTAGAAGTGTATGGGCTAAATCAAGATAGTGTTCACCACTTCCGCTTACATAAAATTCGATAGGAGTCTTATCACTCAGAGATGCAACAGGAAAAATCTCCGTAAATGAGCTGTCTTCTGTTGATAATTGCACGGGATTTACATTAAACAGATCTAATTCACTTTTCACGCATGCACACGCTCTGGAATCCATATTACTACGAGAATATGTCTGTTTCTTTTCGTCTCTTTCGATTTCGCTTGACACGATGCGAATGATTTTCTTTGTGGGATTTCTTTCTTTTTATACCCGAACCACTCTGGATTTTATGCATAATGTCATCTTTTATCTTTTTTGATGTTTCACGAAATCGTGATCTCGCTGAATCTTTCAGAGATGAACCTGAGACAACATCTGACATTACTTTTGAACCTGTGCTCAGAAGATGTTTTCCTAGATATTTTCCTGCTTTCAATGCTATGGGAGTTATGAATCGGAATAAGTTTGAAAACATTCCATATCCTCTTTGGTGGCTAACTCCCTGAAAATACTGCCCCCACCAGCCTGCACCTGCGAGCAATAATAATCCTCGCAAGCTTTTTGATTTAAATGCATTCTCTTTCGCAGTCAGGATTGAAATGATTCAGCATGTGTTAAGTAGTATTTTTATACTGTTCTGCGACGGAAGGAGAGTACTAAGAGCGTTTTCCCGCTCGTAAAAATTATACCATCTCCAGAACTACTTTTCAATTCGATTTCAATACAATCAATATAATTCTTGCGTAGAGGAAAATACAGCGGTCTTTGGTAGTTTAGCACTATTTGGTCTTCTTTAGTTGACATCACAGGAATAATACGGAGTAAAGGAGCAATAGTATCCCCCACAAAATGAGATTCTATGATATCACTATAGACATAAATTTCAGTGATTCTCCGTCTAATTCCAGTGGATAATCAGATATATGAGTTCCTCCGTGTAATGTGGATTTTTTAAATCCTAAAAGATCTCTCAATCCATCTTGTAAATTCACAGTAGATGTATCAGGAATATGAATTTTACTTTATTATTTGCTAAATGATTTAAAGCAAGATGTTTAAAGGATCCAAACAACTGCTCAGAATTTTTATAAAATCCTACTTCTAGTTCTAAATGTTCGGTTTTCTTTACTTTCACAGGAATTGTTGGTTTATCTGTAATGCTAACGCGGAAAAATTCTTTCAATGGAGGTCTATCAATTTTTTGTAAAACATGTAGAGTTTTACCGGTTAAAACAACATCTTTCGTCATGCTTAACATCCTCATAAGCAAAGGGGCATATAGTAACCGGAATTCGAGTTCAACATTTTTTTGAACAGTTATTTGAACCTTATTCTCCGTGAAGTCGAAAATAAAATCTGCCGCTCCTCCAATCCCAGTCTGCATAAGATTAAAATTTATATGCTGGAATATTTCATGGTGCATATTGTCAAGATCGGTATATTTATGATTAAACCTGGTGGCTCGAATTATATAATGTCTCTTGAGATTTCTAGCAATAATTTCAGAAAATTGTCTTTGTTTGTCTTTGTGGGTTTTCTGAACATAAAACTCTCTGAATTTTTTATAATTCTATCTTCTCTCGGTAAGTGTAACATAGTTAACAATCGCGGTGCATCAGCAGCTGTCAAGTGCAGTTCATAATTCGGAGCGATATACACGATTATATTCTTTTGATCCAATGCAAAAGAGACAAAATGCCCACATTTTTCTTCAATACTTTGGTTAATTGTATCGATTACCTCCTTGTCTGAAGTTCCCTCGTCAATTTTCACTCTGATTTCATGTTCAACATAATCTTTTTCCACAATTTTAGTTTCTTCATATGTTATCGAATATTTATTGTTATGATTTCCGATGTTGAACCAGGTTCGGGGAACGAAAATCTCTGATAAACCTACTTCCCATTCACCGGTTAGTATTATTGGACGCGCTAGTTTAGTTCTAAATGATGCTTGCGTATTTTTGGAAAGTAATCCATGCTCGCGTTGCTGGGTAATGTAACATAAAAATCGTTCACTTCATCCATGCTGCCTTTACCCATGAATTGAACCGATTATCAAAGCCTTTCCACTTTACATAATACTCTTTTTTACTACCTCTGCCTTTTGTTTTGAGAATCTTTTCTACATGCCAATAATCATCCGAACGCTTCGAAATTTTCTGGAGTTCCTCTGCATAGAATCGTCCTTTTATAGTTTCTGATTTAAGATCCTGAAGCTCAAACGTGGTTGGATGAGAGGGATATACTTTCGAGATTTTAAATGCCTCATCACTCCAACCTGGTAAGTATCCTCGTCGGAACGATTTCTTAGCTTTCGATATTCTTACTAAATCTCCCCTATTTAGTGTCACTTTCGGGTTTTTTAATGTATAACCATATAATGTTTTGAAGATCAACGGTTCTGAATCACGAGTGACTTTTGCTGGTGCCATACCTATACTGCGATGTACGCTGTTATTATACGACTTCACTAGAGATTGTAAAACGTCCTCATACTTATAAGATTTTCTATATGTAAAAACCCTGAACATTTTAGTTTTTAATGTTCTGTTGAACCTTTCAACAACGCTAGCTTTATGATCCCCTTCTGCTGAATAGTGATTAATTCCATACTTCTTAAATAAAGCTTGGATTTGTGTATTATAAAATTCTTGCCTTTGTCGCTTTGAATGTTCTTAGGCTTAACCTGCTGCAATAAAATTTCAAAGGCATCCTTTACAGCAGTAGAAGTTTTATTTTTAAGCGGTATAACATAGGCATACTTTGAAAACACATCAATTATAGTGAGTAAGAACTTAAGTCCACTATTATGTACAGCTAAATGTTGTAAGTCCACCAAATCACATTGCCATAAATCATTTATCCCATATGAAAGAGTTGCTCTTCGAGAATATTTATACCGAACTGGTTTATGTAAAGAATACGTATCCTGGGTCATTAGCCAGCGTTTTACTTTCTCGTATGGTACTTTAGAGATTTTTGACAGTTTCTTTACTCCACCGAACGATGCTGGATTGGAAAATCATAATACACTGATTCTAGTAGTTTTTCCATTTTCTTTTTCCACTTTGTTTCTTCTTTTTTCCTCTTGGGGTAATACTTCGTTCTAAAGATGTGATATCGATTTTGTTCTCATCCTCCTCTATGTTTACATCGAACTCAAGATCTCGCACTAACTTTTGGTTGCCAATCCATCGTGTAGGGATTTTTATCTCTTTTATGCCCTTCCAAAAAACAGCAAAACCATATGGTTCATACCCTTTTTTTACGTTCCTCATCAAATACGAAAATAAATCAATAACGTTCGTACTTTGATGATTTCATTATCTTTCATCAATTCACCATATTCATTCCAAGCATAGCTACGCGTCTTCAGTTTCTCTACAATGGGTTGAATAAATTTTTGGAAATTGGTAGGAACGGAAAGAATTATTTCGCGTAATATAGAATCTTCCAATGTGTTGTTACTTCTAGGTAATTCTTGTCCCTGCTCCTTTGACTCTTCAATAGTAACACGCAATGGTGGTTTAGGCTCGTTAATAATATGCTGATACTTCAAAAGCAATTGGCTTAATAGTTTTGCTTTTGTATCGTCAGAATAATTTGATTCATGAAGAAGTCTCGATATTTGGTTTTCAATATCTTGTGCTCCAGTGTCAGGTGTTTTCGAAAAATAGGATGATACGAATTCTTCAGGAATAACAGCTGTTCTTCTGGCCATTGCTCCAGATGTTAAATTTGCTGTGATAGTGCTTTTCCAGCAAAAGTTGCCAAGGTAGAAATGACAGCAGGAAGAATAATAGGAAGGAATCCCCCAGTTTGATTCATTAATTCTTTTTTTTTTTTCTAAGGATAATTTTTTATCGACAACTTTTCTTATGGCTCTTTTATATTTACGTAATTTCTTTACGTTCACTGATAAATTACCACCTAAGACGTTTAAGCAAATTTCGCATAGACAATGTAATTGGCTTTTATCGGCGGTTCGTATAATGGCTTTTTTTTGTGCTGGAGAAGCGCTAAGCAATACTTTCAATAAATGGTAATGTTTCTTTATGTTCTTCATTTTATCGGTACATAAATCCAATAAAATCCATTGGAATCAGGGAACACGCTCTCTCGGAGCCTAAATTTTTCGTCCGTTCTCGGGTGTAGATCCACCAACAAATAGTTAAAATTACCTTGCGTGCTCTTTTTGTAAGCATCCATAAATGATGATGCTTTGTTTCCATATACTTGTCTTGCAAAGTTCTGAATTTGCCCTACATCACGGTTGTTTTTAAACAATATTATATACTGTGCATTCAGACTTATGTCTCGCATCACTCTATTTCTGGGAAATAAATTTTGTAAAATCAGGATTACACTAATTTTAGAATGGTGTGCTGTAATCGTAAACAATTCAGCAATTTTTTCGTTCAAGTCATTCATTAAATCGTCAATTATAAGTAGGCTTTCGCTTTGGAACTTTTCTGGGAGACCTTGAACAAATTTGATTTCTTTTTCTTCAATGAACCAGGGCTGCAAAACTTTGAAGCACCATATAATGTTTTTGAATTCATATTCATATGATTTATGTGCAATAATTTGTCGCACCAGCGAGGTTTTTCCCGATTGTGATGCTCCCACACACAGTAAACACGAAGGATGTTTCAGTTTGAACATTGTTCACATACTTTCTGAAATTCCTTCTCAGACAGTTGAACTCCTAAAAAGCTAGCTGATAAATATGTTGAGTTTAAATTAAAAAAATGTCGTATGTCATGAACATTTACTCCGTGTTTTAAACACTCATGATAAAATATTTTCCTTCCTATGTGAGTCGAACGAATGCATGTTTTATTATTAATTTTAACTTCGTTTTCCGTTGCGTCAATAGGGTTCGATATTATTATAAAAATTAATTCTACAGCAGCGAGAATTACTAAAATAAGCTAGCCGACATTTTTTCTGTCCATTTCCACTGTCGCTGAGTGATTAAATGATGATTTCGACCGATAAACATTTCTTTTAATATTTTTTCTTCGGACATTCCCCCGATTCTAAAATGTTTTTTTTTTTTCGCCTTGAAAAAAGAACGGCGTACTTTCTCGAAAATCTATCGCCACGTGAACTCCAACAGGAGAAAAACATTTTCGTCAATTTACCAGTAAGACGATTCTAACTGCGATAATTCTAACTCTCTTTATAATTGTTTCTTAGTGCGCTTCATTTGCTCACATCGTTTCAATTGCGTAATTTCTCTCAAGGTTATTTTCTTTTAAGTGTTTGTTGCACAATAATGTGAAGATATAAACTTACTAAATGTTATGCTTCTCCATTTTGATGAGTTCTATCAATGATTTTCCCATCAATTATTATTCTTTTTTTTTATTTGTGACTGAAATTTTTTTTTTCTCTCTTCACTTTTTTTTATTGAAAAATACCTCGTATGCGGATAACAATTTTACTTATTTCTTATCCGATTTTTAAAATATTGAGAACATATTATAAGAGTATAATGTTCTTCTCAATTCTTGATACTATACCAACTGACACTTTTTATCTGACAGCCATCATCTCGAGAAAGGCACTTTTTATCTGACAGCCATCAAACCCATACTACTTATAAGTAACATTTTTTTTCACATTTTCATATTCTTTTGTTTACTGGAAAAGTTTAAAGCGGCACGAAAAACTTTTTTTTATCAGATAGTGGTACAGGTAAACCTCCTACAACGCGGTAGATACGTTACTCAAAAAAGCCGCGTTATAAGAAATCGCGTTGTAGGAGTTAATATCTACACATCACAAGTGACGTGTAGATATTAACAGAAAAAAGTTATGGGAAAAAATATTCAATATTTGAAACGCGTTGCACAAGTACCGCGTTGTAGGAGGCTTATTTGTACTTTTCCCAAAACGGTTGGCCACCTCTGATATAAGCACACGAGATGGAAGGCTGAGTATTACTCAAAACCCGGGGGCACCCCCGTTTGGTCACGTGATATCTTTTCAGGGTTGTGTATGTCGCAGACTATTGAATATTAACGACCTTGTCCGAGCACGATTTCCGACTAAAGACGAAAAAAGCCAAATGAGCGTTACATTTCCAAATCTGACGCATCATTCAAGTTCCTTCTTCAGCAAAATGCGCCTAAGGAAGTTATCACTTCAAAAAAGATCCCAAACAGGAAATTGGACGAAAAGGTGTAAGTGTTTATTAACGGTGCATTGTAAAGCAGCACAAGGGGTATTAGTGACGGACTTCCTAATTTTGAGCTACGATCAAGTGACGATGACGATGCCTGAACTGGGACCCTACTTCCTAACTTCCCCAGAACGCCATGTGAGGACGTCATGACAGTTTTAACGTGCCTCAGCCATTCTACACGGCGAGTCTTCAGGGGTATTAGGGCTTGAATTCATGACACGCCAGCCAAGAGTCCATGACCATGACCCCCTAAGCTATCACTGCCAGAAATAGAAGCAAAATTGTGTCGGTATGCAAATAATCGAAATTTGTGCAATCGTGTGCACATATTCTGCAAAGGTGATGTAATTCCAAACCATCAGGTATAAATATCGGCGTGTTATAGACACCATCTTGAAACGAAAGGCGCTGAATTATCTTTGACTGATGTAATGTCGTGTATAGAAGATGAATGATATATTTTAGATGCGAGAGACGGTCGATTTGAAAACTCGACAGTTTTGGTAGAGGATTCATCATTTGAATGAAAAGGTTAGGGTGGTTGGCGCACCGTGTAGCTTAACAGTGATATCATTTCGACAAGTTGGCATCAAAGAAAATGCCAAGGAAATCGCATCGGCTGTCAAAAACAAATTTTGAAAAACTCCATTTTCCAATACCTTGTAAATAGCAGTCCCATTAGCAGACAATTGCAAATTTCTAAACTGTTTGCACTGGGGATCAATACGGAGATTTGTCCTAAAGCCACATTAATGTTGCAAGGGACTGCATTGATGCTTTGAAAAAACAAAACTAGAGCTGTGCGGAATGGCAACGAGTAATTATCAGTGACGAGTCTTACTTTTGTCTTGGTGGGAATAGTAACAGTAACTGTGTGAGAAGACAACGCAATCAACGCCATGATAGGTGCTTTGTTGTCCCTTTCCACTCATGTAGATAGTATAGCGTTATGGAAAATGGGATGTGATTTCGTGCAATGCCCGATGACTATTGGTCTTCATTAGAGCCTCCTTTATCGTTCAAAGGGGCATTAGCGAGGTCCTTCGACTGTTGGTTATTCGTTTTCAGAATGCCCATTCCAGTTTATTGCTTTCAGAGGCGTGTTCATGTCGCTATTACCTCAAGATCTTGCTTTGCATCTGGGGCCAACAGTATCACTCGACCTATCAGCCATAGAAAACTTATGAGATGTTACAAGCCCATTTTGTTGATACTCCAAAACTACCACAAAATTTGTGTGACTTACAAGGTAAAAATAAATCTGCCTGGGATGAGTTAGGCACTATTAATATCGTTTACGAATCCATGTCATGATGAGTGGCCAAATACATTCGAAATCATGACGGTTCATCATCCTATTAGGAGTTATAATGGGTTTGTGATTTACCCAATAAAAAATTGTCACATCCATACCAGTTTTCAATAATTGCTCGTATTAGGTCGATACTAACTTATATATATGCTTTAAACACCATTTAAACATAAGTCTTACTTCTAGGTGCGACTATTTAACGATATTTTTACATATGTGATGTTCTCACTGGAATCAAACATGTTTCAGAGACATTTTTGTCTGTGAATGCAGTCGATTTTAATTAATTTTATAGGTCTTTTGATTTTAGTTCCCCATTTTATTGATTTTAACACTTAAAGAGACAAAGTGAATAGATAACACTAACATACACGAGCTTAAGATAACCGACAAAAGCGTTCCTCTTTTACATTCCAGAGATCTCGGCTTTTGTACCTTTTCCTACCGGAAAAAGACTAAAATCTTGGATAATCATATGATTTCCGGTACTTAATACACTGATTGCTTAGATGTGGAAGTTGATTGAATGCAACATTACCTTAATTTAAAAAGTTTCAACGTGGCAAATTTTGTTTAGATGTAGTTGTTTTGTAGTGGTAGTTTCTATCAAGAGATTGTAAACCAGCGTTTCTCAAACTGTGGGGAGCCCCCCCCTAGCGGGGCGTGATAACACTGTAAGGGGGGCGCGAACATATTGAAAAATAGAAAACAAAAGATTATTTCAAAAAATTATTAATTTACTAAAAGTAAACAAACAAAATACATTCTGTCATAATGAAATATAAAATACACATTTACACTGATAAATGTATCGATACTGCGCAATGTATTTAATAATTAATTTAACAATACTAAATTAAGAACAAGTTTAATAATTACCAGTTGCTCCATGGGCTTTTCACACACACATATATATAAAAATACATACAAGAATTAACACTTAATTTTGATAATCTGTACGGTTTATCCACCAGGCGCATGGGGCGGGCATCCAGGTGCGGAGGGGCTGGTTGTAAACATATTTTCGGGTTATAAATTTCGATTCTCCAGTACCAAAGGATTGTAGTAAGTGTGCATAAGTGATGAGGGGGGGGATGAAAATTAATAAATAAATAAGACTTTTTCTGAAATAAATAAATCTTTCATAAACACTGTCAAGGTCCTTTTATTGCATTCCACAGCTTTTGGAATAATTTTATGGATAGCAGTGCGCAGAAAAGATTTATTTCGGAAAGACGTATATATACGTCCAGGGCATTTAACACACCAGTTGAGAGAGACGTATATATACGTTGGTGGCTATTATAACATTATTGTTTTTTTTAGAGGAAGGAGGCGAGATGAAAATTATGATTGAAATTTGGGTCCCAAATATTGAAAGTTTGAGAAGCACTGGAGTAAGCCAAAAGAATTAATTATCACGTAATATCTTTGTAGAATCAAGACTATCACAAATTTAAAAAAATCTCTCTGAAGAAAATTTAAGTGGAGAATTGTGTCACACGCACACACATATATATGCAGGAGGATTCATAAATAAGTAAACAGTTTCAATGCACTATAAATCTCGAACAATTTAAGATATTATATGTTACTTGTAACATAATTGTATGGGATTATTTAAAGTTTTGTTCGAAACAGTCATAGAAGTCCGTGTGTGAACCCTAAGTCACACGACACTTATTGAGGAGGTAATCCACTTTTGCTGAAATTCGTGTGTTAAGGTATCTGAATCAAATCCATCGATAGTGGTTGGGATAGTCTGTTTCAGCTAGACTAGATCAACAGAATGGGGCAGGATGAAAACCTTATTCTTCAAGTACCCCCACAGAAAGCAATCACAAGATGTTAAGAAAATACTTCTTGATGGCCATTGGGTAAGTGGCAATTGTAGTCTGCGACTCGTCCAATTCATGGGTGAGGAAGATGTTCATTAAGGTAATCTTGGACGTGACCAACCAGTGTGGTGGTGCACCATCCAATAAAAGAATAAAGTTGTCAGTGTCGTCCTGCAAACTGCGGCATCAAGCCAAAGAGTTAACATATGCAAAAAGTGGCTCCCGTGCTATTTTCCTAAATTCACTGATAACAATTCGTAAAAAAAAAATTTGTATTAGCGAATTGTTTGAAAATCCTAGTGAATAAAATTCTAATTTCGTTTGAATTTAAATAATTTTCAGAATAATTCCTTACATTTTTTTTTAACGAAAGTTTTGTTCATTGCGCTGGATGCAAATAAATTCTCAGAAATAATGAACTTCAACTAAAAATAATATTCACATAATCAAAAGTGTAATTTAATATATCCTGCTTTCTATCAATCCTTTAAAAATTGAGCAAATGATCATAATTTAAACAGATTTTATTTCATAAAATAGTTATAATTTCTAGAGAAATTGGGACTAGTTCTTAATTATTAGCCCCATTAGTAGAAGCAAAAGAAAAAGAAAATACAAAGACACAAAATGGCGCATCGAATGTAATTATTCTAAGCGCATTTTTCTCTCGAAACTTACTGAGCATTTTCTAATCTCACTAGACCAGGTCTTGACTGAAACAGTAAGGTGATACTGAATTAATTATGCCGAATACGGATACAGTTTCACCAGTGACGGAGCTTTTAAACTAATTATAAGAAACACCGCATTTTCAAATTAAACTTCCTGCTTAAAAGTGAAACCGTTTGAAGGGAATTAAAACTTTTAAAAATACGTACCCTACGTGCTTATTTGTTGACTAATTTTTGATAATCTGTGCTTCTGCGAAAAGGGATTAAGTATGGCAAGTAAAAAGATGGGTGACTTTTCAAGCTGTTTGTAAAATATATCGATAATTCATTTTAAAGATCTGGGTTTTAGAAGATAAAGAAGAGAGACGCGAGAAAACTTTAGTTTGCTCTTCAATAATTTACTCTGAATGCCTTTAAATTGATTAGCAGTGAGAATGCTAACTATGTGCAAGCTAAGAATGAAAATTTCTTGTCGAGAGGAAGTATTCGTTAATTAAATAATTATTTCTGGAGTGCGTTATTTTATTAGTTACGGAATGTGATAGTTATCATAAGTTAGCACTAAGGATAAACGCTTTTCACTTGAGCAGGCTAGGTAACGGCATTACGTGTTCAATAACAATTTTGTAGAACAGGGTTTGATGAGAAACTTCATTAATTTTGTTATTTTTCTTCTACTAATTTTATGAAAGAGTAAGAATATTTTACATATAATCTCGAAAAATATGGATGCTTCCAAAAGTTTTTGCAACTTTTGAAAACAATTCTAATTTAATATGTTATTACTCTATTGCCACCTGTCTCACGGTGATAGATCGAGGTTCACCAAGTCCATCGTGGCAAAAAGCTAAATGTATGCCTGTCCTACGCCGTAGCTTTGAGCACCATACAGGTGACAATATGTAAGTAAATCAACTATTTAACTTTTGAAATCTCACACTACTATTAATTTTGCAAAATTTCACACTTTGTACGACAGTTTAGAGCGTGTAGTGGCAACGGAATTACTTCTCTCTTTACTTGATCGAGACTTAAAATCACAAAGATCTCTCGTCGTGGATAGCTCAATGTGAAACGTATTAATTAAAATAACACATCTGAACATCTGTGTCTCTTAATTACAGGAATGTAATCAAAGAAAAAAATATTTTGCAAGTCTTTTGTAGAATTTGGGAATTTTACTGAAGAGTAATTTTATTGTTATATAAGTCTTTGGAAGCAATGCTCTAAATGCTTAGGATACATGTAGCCTAATTGGCGGTGAGTAAAAGTTTATTAACATTGCACAATAAAACATCTCGAAGGCTGTTGGCGATGGACTTTGTAATTTTGAACCATTGCCAAGTGACGATGCCGACACTTAAGCTGTTTGTGAACCTTTTTCTAAATTTCCATTCTATGCCAATGGAAGGACAGCCTCAACAGGTTTAACGTGCATCAGCACCTCTACATGGATGGTTCTCAATGGCACAAGGCTCGAAGTCGTGACACACCGGCCACGAGTCCATAACCATAACCACTGAGCTACCGCGTCCATAGCGTGATTGGTAGATTAACTTACTTGTGGGGATGAGTACATATCTTATACAGCAGTGCTTCTCAAACTTTCAATGTTTGCGACCCAATTTTCAAAGATAATTTTCATCACGCACCCCTTCATTCAACAACAGTGTATTGAAGGCAATGATGATGTGCTATCACATTAAAGCTACAATACGACTTTAATTATAAACAATACAAATTATCAAAAGTATTAAATTTTATATACGAAAAGGCCATGGAAAAAAGTCACTAGTAATTTATTAAACTTGTTAGTATCAATAAATTAATTATCAAACTCCTTGGACAGTACTGATATATTTACAAGTATATTATATAAGTGTAAATATGCCAGAAGATATTTTGTTATGTTTCTTTTCAATAAATTAATGCTTTTTAAAATAATCTTTTATTTTTGACATTTCGAGATGCTCGTGCCCCCTACGTAGGGTTTTCTTGGCCCCCTACGTAGGGTTATCACGGCCCCATGAGAGGGCGTTCCCCACAGTTTCAGAAACTCTGTTATACAGGGAGTAACAAATAAAAGTAGTCCGGAAAACGGAGTTCCATGTAACAAAGAAACCCGGCACACGAAATGAGATAATTTGCTAGCCTGCTTATAACAGATGTTGAAAAGGGCCATTATTCATCTCTTGGCACTTTTCGGCCACGATCAGCAAGTCATGAAAGGTAGATCGAAGCTGAACTCGTGGAATCGCTGCAATCTCATCAAAAATGTTCTGCTGCTCTTCTTGAAGACTATGAGGGTTGTTGTGACACCCCTTAGACATCTGGGTTCCCCACAAAAAATAATCGCACTCTGACCGATCAGGTGACTTGGGTGGTCAGCTAGGTCCAAAATCAGACAGATCTCTGCTAGAAACTCTGCCTGGAGTGAAGATTTTGTAAATGAGATCCATGATTCGGCAGAGTATATGGGCAGTTGAACCATTATGTTCGAAGAAATTTACTATCGCGTTTTTCACGTAGTGGAACAAAAGCGCTATTAGGACGCAAATTTCGTCTTCGTTCCATATTTTGTCGTACCTTTTTCTCAGCCAATAAGCAACCAATTGACCTCGGGTTTTCGGCATTTGGTCGCATTTGTGCCCTAGATGAGCCAATCATATTTAAATTTAATCATTTTAAATATTTTTTTAAAGTACAGTACTACTTTCTGTTAGTAAAAAGTTCATTAGTTGCATTATTGTAAAATATAACATGTGAAAAACGCGCTAAAATTACTTGGCCATGCCAATGATTGATATCTTGTTTTTTCCCCTCCTCATTTAATTTGCCATCACAATTAGATTGCCATTGATCAACTCATACAGACACAGCCTGCTATAATATCTAAACCAGTATCGAACTCTTGGTGTGGGCGTCACATTCACGTCTAATTATATTTACTCGTTCATACCATTTTTATTTGCCCCACCCATTTTTCTCCAAAAATCTACGTGTATCTTATTTCATGCATTTTTAATCTGTAAAAGAATTTTATCATTCCGGAGACGTCAATATTTTGAGTAAACATTTATCCTCTATATCTATAAATATGTATGTCTGTATATATGAAATCGCTTCACTCTAACATCGATCAACTGATCACTATGAAAATTGGCATGTATAAGTATTTTTTGAGGAGAAGGTTTTGTGCTATCTTCTTTGTTCCAGCTCTCCAGCAGGTAGCGCTACAGCAAAGCAACTTCTGCACCATTCAATCAATCGCCAAGTTGCCAACATGATTGCCAAGCACAGAGAAGGACAGTTTCAGCTTTTAATGTTATCTATATATCTAAATGGATGTTTATATATATGAAATCACTTCACTCCAATACCGTTCAAATGATCACTATGAAAATTGGCATGTATATATGTATATTTTGAGGAGAAGGTTTTTGTGCCATCCTCTTTGTTCCAACTCTGCACCAGGTGGCGCTACAGCCAAGCAAATTCTGCACCAATCAATCAATCGCCAATTTACTAACATGATCGCCAAAAATGATGCCAACTTGGCTCTATCGTCAACATTTCGCTGTGTTTTCATTGAATCGCCATTATAATGAAAGGAACGGCGTTGCTTGCGAATATTACAATTTTAACATAAAATAAATACAACGGAAAGTAATATTAACGTATTGCACATCCAGATATAAATTATTTACACTGTTTTAAGCGTACATTACGCAAAATTTGTAACAATGTATTACTTTTGCTGATCAGAGGTTAGCTTAAGAAGGTGTTCTCAAAAATCGACCTACAATAGAGTTACAGGGCGTTATAAATAAAAAAAAAATTATTTTTATCAGCTCTTATGTCTTATCAAATCTTTTTATCAGCTACAAATATGTTTTTTCTGTTCTACTAAGATATGCAAAAGCTTTTTTTTGTTTAATTTGCAATTCACGTAAAATTAACTCATTAAAAACTTCTTTATCCTTCAATCTGCATTGTTTAATTTTTCAATTCACCCGAGCGAAGAACGGGTATACCAGCTAGTTTGTTGTAATTGTGGTTTAAAACTTTAAATTCATACCTTGCGTTGTCAAAAGATGTGACTTTAGTTCAAAACAACCCCAAATAATATAAACGTCTTGAACCAAATAAATCTTTTGTTTTGAATCACTCCATTGAAGAAAGAATTATATATTACAAGAAGTCATCATTCTTCAAGATATAATTAATCATATTCAGCTTCTACCTTTGCAAGCGATAGAGGAAAATAAAAATATCGAAAATGCCGACAAGCCGAAGCAGTCGATCTATTCATAATTGCTATTTCGTCATTCGTCTTCTGAAGATACAAACGCAATTGTTTGAGACAACATCATTCATCAAGAAACATCATTTATTGTTGTAGCCTTACAAAAGTTATTCCAGCCTAAAGTCGTGTAAAAAACATATTAATGCGAACATTTGTGAGAATAAGATTATAATACTTTTTGAAATCTTTTATTCGCCAAATGATATCCAGGAGGATGGAACAGCGGCTGCACGCAAAGCCAATTCTTCAAGGGAATTTCGTATGTGAATTTGTTGCTGAAAATCAGAGTGTGATGTTATAAAGAGAAAAATTAAATCAAATTCGTGTAATTAATTAATAGTAGATACGATGAAAAATGTGAGGTAGGAAGTAATTATTATTATTATTTTGTTGTTATTGACCTAAAGCAAGATGTGCTTTTTCTATAAGCTTTGTGCTTGCAATGAAAGAATGTTAAGTTTTAAATATAGGGTTGCAATAAAGGGGTCTTTATCCCCTTTCATAATTTATAATAACCAGGCATTGTTTAAAAATTAACTAACGTTTTCTATAGAAAATTCTTATAAACTTTAGTCTATACTTGCACATAAAGAAGCAGAAATTTTAATTAATAGAATTTCAATGCCATAATTTCATATCATTCTAGTATCAAAAAGAATTTTATTTCCATGAGAAAGGATGAAATGTGATTAGTCGAGCTGTTTCAAGTAAATTGTATACCTTTTAATGCTATTAAAAGTGTAGAACTGTATATAATCTCTCTATATGTGCGAGACAAGCGACGTTTACTCATCATAAGTTATATGGAATTAATAGACATTCAGGCATAAAAATTTACATGCATGTTTCTTTTATCCAGTCTGTGTGTGTGTGTGTGTGAACGGGGTTTTTCCGAAAATAGACTCCAGAGGTGGTCGTGGGCCATTATAGACAAAAATTTCACTTTTACTGTCGCATCTACAGATTGAAACTAGACAAACATGTCTTTTCAGTAGGGATCCATTAAGAACGGATCTTGTGGAAATGGACTCAGTGCATGTGGTTACATAGGGGTGAAAGACAAAATTACGTCATTTTTTTAAAAAAAACAAGTGTTGTCTCTTTTAATCAAGGGAGAAAAGCAATAAGAATGTTTTCAATACAATTTAAAACTGAATTCTAGGACTTAGGTAATAGAAATCTTAAAGGAATATATATCCATACAATCTCATAAAATACCCAGCAAGCGGTTGATATTGGCTAGTGCAGTGCTTCTTAAACTTTTTAACAGTTTTCGATCATAATTTTTCCAAGCGCCTTCTCCATACAATAACAA
The DNA here is from genome assembly GCA_019973975.1 of Trichonephila clavata. NCBI lineage: Eukaryota > Metazoa > Arthropoda > Arachnida > Araneae > Nephilidae > Trichonephila > Trichonephila clavata. The sequence goes on from BMAO01022730.1 coordinate 16,544, forward strand.
TGTATTGAATTCAATAATGTACTCTGACTCTTAAGTTACAATATGATTTTAACTATAAACGCGTGCCAATTATCAAGATAAGTAATAAGTTTGTGTACGACAATCCATGGGAGTCACTAGTTAATTATAACTTGTTCTTAATTTGCATTGACAAATTAATTATCAATATATATGAGGAGTACTGATATATTTATTATATTATATCATTGTAAATTTGTATTACTTTTTATGTCAGAATGTATTTTGATTTGCTTTATTTCAGTAAATTTATGTATTTTTTATATATTTTTTTATTTTCGATATGCTCGCGTCCCTCATATAGTTATCAAACCCAAAAGGGGTGTGCCTCACAGTTTGAGAAACGCTGGGAGAGTAATACAAATCGATTATTTTATTTTTTACAAAACCTTTTGATAAATAAATTTCGTTCGTTTAAAATTTGATATAGGAAAAATATTTATATCTGTAAAAGTATAATCATAAATCTTTTTATATTCTTCTGAAACTGTTTGTGTAAGCATTTTGTGCCTTCTGCTCTTAAGTTATTCATAATATCCGAAAAATTCCCTGCACATACTAATCGATTCACGCTGAAAATAATTTCTTTTTAAAGGAATTATAATAATTTCAAGAAAATAAGCTAGAATAGCTATTCCATAAAGGATTCATGGAAAATATTCATCGTACAATTTATCTCCAATAAACAAAATATTCCGTATTCTTTTCGACTTCGTTTTATATTCCTACATTGTTATGCTGAAGGC
>BMAO01022731.1:0-12411 GCA_019973975.1 Trichonephila clavata
GTGAGTGTTACTTGAGCTGTTGAAGACTCAATTGCTACGACCGAGCGATTGCTTGCGAGTCATTACGTATTTCTGCTTTTAGACTCTGATTGTTATGTCTCAGTGCTGTGTAGGTGTGAAAACCTGATATTTATTTGAGAATTTTGCTGCTATATCCTGCATTTAGCCGATTATTTATCTACAATAAATTTTGTCGCTCTTGAGGAACTGTTGTTGCTCTTTGAGACTGATAGCATAAAATACCCGAACTACTTAACAATATTTATTTATTGGCACCTCAAGGTGAATAATTATTAAAGAAACTTATCTTGATGATCTTTATAGCTATGTTTTTCATTTTAGCGAGATCGAGATGTTGGGCAATGACCCCTTGATGAAGATCGTGAAGGAAGTGGGCAGCTGGCCGGCAGTAGATTGGTGACAAGTGGGATGCCAAAACTTGATTGTGGAGACTCTCTTCGCCCTCAGAAAAGTCGGATTCGGACATAATATTCTCTTTTCCTTATCCATCGGTCCTGACATCAGGAACAATACGCGACATATCATTGACGTAAGTTGAGATGCAATTTTTCAAATAAATGTATAGGTTACATTTATATCAATTTAATTCCTGAACATTGATAACCCCACTCAATTCTGTGAAAATATAGCGCTAAACTGTTAAAAGTCTTTACATTGCGTATTGCTTAAATACCGAGAGTAAGGTGGGGTTCATCACTTTATATAGTTCCTCAGGTACTAATAATTCATTGCGTACATTTATATGTCATTAATTAAAACAGCAATCAAATATATTGATACTCTAAAGTTTAGAGTTTTGTTAATGACTTGCCTTGGTATTTAAAAGTTTTTCAAAAAAAATAAGATTAACTGTATGTTGTAGCTTACTGGGAATTCGTATATTATTTAATATAAATTTCTGTATAATCCAAAGCGAGTTCCATAATTTCAAGAAGCTGAAGAATCCGAAAAAATTGTGAGGGAAGCACTCTCTATCCCTCAGTGTGTGAGGTCGGAAGGATGACCAGCCATATTTCAAAATAATATCAATTTTTTCAATATCAACAACACAAAACTTAATAACCAAGTCTAGAGATGCACCCAATTAATAATATGAAGACAATTAACGAGGTAAGCGAAATATGAGAAGACTTTAAATATATATTAGCACACTTACTTAATTTAATAAACTGACTTCTTAGCTATCTAATCTAGATTCAATCTCAAGTGACAGATCGTCCCTTAAGTAATACAATTATCAATTACTAACATACGCGCCTCACATTCAATTTGATTAATCCCTGCTCCGCTAGCAGTCTATTACCTTTCTCCTTTCTAACCTGAAAGCCTAGACTATATATAACAGTCTTAATTTGCATGTTCACGCTTTCTTCTTCGGAGGAAGCTTTCTAATAACATACTTTTAAGGAGCAAAATTCTCCAAGAGGTCTGTTAGTGAAAGATCACGGATAGAGCCGTCACAAAATTAGAAAAATAAATGTGAAGTAAATAAATGAAAATTCACATTTATTTTGATATTTCCAAACCTACTGATGTATGTATTGTGAGGGCTCTTCGAATTCCTTTTCGAATTTTATATTCTAAAATGGCGGTGGAACAGAAGAAAAAGTTCCAAAGTTCTTCATTTGCAATTTTAGGACTTCAGTTTAAGTGAAATGCTTTATCACATACGATAACATGTGTTTCAATAATTCTCAATCTAAATATATGTTGTAGATTCGTTGAAATTCTCTTTTAGTTTTCCTTTGAACAACTCAAGCAAATACGCCAATTTTGCTTAAAACTTTTCTAAGATTTTTTTTCTCTTTACTTCGAGTCATTTAAAGTATATCCGAAACATTAAAGCTGATAAGTTAATGTTTCCTTAAAAATTAATTCTCTTTTCAAATTAAAAGGCGAAATGCAATTGTGAGGTATATCACTTTTAATACAAATCAAGTTTTATAATAAAAATCGAATAATTATTGTGTTGAAAATCAAAATTAAAAGTAAAAAAAAAAAAAATACTTAAATGATGTTTATAATTTTAGAAATATGAAAATAAATTACTTTAAAACTTAAGAAAATTCGCTATTCAAGGTTGACGGATTTTAATGAAAGCGGAAAACTTTATATATTTGCTACATTTTTTATCCATAAATTCTGTACAATAGCTTAAGAAATTATATGAACCGTATGTTTAAAAATATTGCCCAATTTCCGTTTTTTAAAGTTATTATTGAAGAAGTTATTAGTTGTCGAGAGGAAATACTTTTGTGTGACGTTCCTTCATTTAATTAAAATCGCATTAGTTTTTCTTTCGTAATAAGCAAAAAAAGAAAAAAATTAAGTACCTTTAAAATTGAGAGTCCTTGAAGAATATGCAGCATATTTAATACAATTTTGATAAAAGGTTAAATTTTGATAATATGTTTCCTCTTTTTATGTCTTGAAAATCTCTTAAAGTGAGTATGCGTAAGATAGGAATTAAAAGAATATTTATTTTTCTCTTTTATTCACGTAATATTTTAAAAAGTAGTCCCTACTAAGGAATTCATAAGGATTGTAAATGAAATAAAAATTGTAAATAAATTAATTGAACTTGTGAATAAAAAGTATGAAAAAAAGGAATCTAATGAATTAAAATTAAGCTTGAAGAAAACGAAGAAGGATTAATAATTTACGGTGTCTTACGTTTTTATACCATTTTGTTGGTATGTAGTTTCAGTTGTTATCAATAAAAATATTCCGAAATCTTAGACATCTAGTAAAAGTATTATTTCAAAAAATAAAAAATAAAAGTGATATAATTAATTCGTAAAGATTTAATTTATTTTTTTCACTGAAGCAAAAGAAAAACTTCCCATTCAGACATGAATAAAAGGTTCAATTTATTTTCTTGATGCAGCTAGATCAAGCAAGTTTGGGAATGCCGGATCGTAATTATTTATTAAAAGGAATAGAAGATCCTCTTGTAGCAGCTTATTATCAGCTAATGGTAGACAGCGCTGTTCTTCTGGGAGCCAATCGAACGAGAGCAAATGAGGAGATGAAAGCTGCTCTCAACTTTGAGATAGCCATTGCCAACGTAAGTATATTCGTTGACAACCTCAAACGAAAATCGAATAAAAATAGAGATCAAAATTGGAATATTGATATATTTATACATGCTACATCAAAAAGGCTAAACATCAGTGTGAAAAATTGTTACACAGAGAGAGTAGTATAAATAATTTTACAGAGGTTTGATATTTCTATTTCTTATGTTCTTATTTTATTTAAGATACTTGAATTTCTCATGATAGATCTGAGCTATTATAAGCAAAATTTCAGGAAAATAATATATAGTATATTATGAAAATAGACGTTGATATTCTTGAAATAGACGTGGCCGTTGAATGGTATTCTTTATACGATGGCCGTTGAAAGGTATACTTTATACGAGATTGGTGAGGCAAAATTAATATTATCCAAGAGGCAGTCATGGGGTTATTCAAAATCTGTTTAATTCCACATCTTAAGCACATAAAATATTACAGGACGTCACAATAGAAGCACACACAAACACAATGCAGGCCGACTACATGTTGAAACACAAAGCAGAAGCGAAAGAGGGAGTTGGTCTCCAGGAATCTCGCTATTTATAGGCGGCTCAAATCACATGATCTGAGTGGGTATCTAGATGTAGTTTAAAATACTCTCGTTAGGCGGCGGGTTAACTTATGACTAAAACGTTGGTCCTGAAGGGATGGACCATTGGTAGTTAAAAGTTATTTTAAAGGATTATATTAATGGGAATTATTACACACACACACACCACACACACACATATATATATATAATATATATTAATATAATATATATATATATATATTTTATATATTACCAATAAGAGCAAGAAAAAAAAGGAACATGCAATTCTAGTTGTGCAAATTTCATTTTATATTGTTTTTTATGATAAATGATATGTAGTTTTATTACATACTTTTCCGAGAATGCAGGGAAATCATTGTAAACTGGAATTGCTACTAATATAAAGTAAATGAAATTAATCTTCTTATAAAGAACATTTTTTCTTCATGGATTTAAAGATATAAGATTGCGTGAGTGCAAATTTAAAAATGTCTCCTTCATTAATTTCTCGGCTAATTAGAAAAGTTAACGTAAATATATATTTTTTTATGTACTTACCTTTATTAAATGAAGGGATTTCTTTACACTACGGAATATTTATTGTGTAGAAATTTTAAATGTCGTGTGTACTTATATCCATAACTTATTCATTAAAAGCGCTCTCATTAATTAGTCGTACAAAGAAAACAATAAAGTTTAATAATTATAATATACTTATTAAAATATATAGTACACCTAAATCTATTGCTATGCTTTTAATACAAATAATACATCATAACAAATTAAATATAGGTATAGTGCTGTACCATAGTGCTAGTAATATACAAGCAGTTAAGTAAATAAAGTTTTGTGAAGTAATAAGCTCTATTATTTCGTTCATCGTGATTTAGTAGTTATAAAACAATTTTAAAAACTAATGAACTATTTTATCCTTTATCAAATTTTTACAAACAACGGCCTTTTCAACGAAAAATATCAAATTTTTGTCAGTTTTTGCAACTTTGATTCCAAATGATATCGTAAATATATCGTAATTTAAAATCTTATCATATCGGATTTTAATGATGAAATATAGAATGTTTTATTTTTTTATATATAAAACTCTCGGTATGCTTGGCTATGTATTTGAGATAAATGTCTCATTTCTGACTTTTACCTTTATTAAATAAAAAAAAAGTTTTGCTTAGGTTCTTAGGGGAAAAAATTGAATCAGTAAAAAAATGGCAAATTCCAGATTTCCATCTTTTACTAAGGAGTCTTTCTTGAAATTTCACATGTAAAAAGAGATGGGAGTAACATGAAGGAATATAATCAACATATCTGAGAAAATAAATCTAAAAAAAATTCTTGCAATGGTGTTGTCTTTTTGGTGTTGTTTCATTGATGATTGATTGATAACAAATATTTTTGCTACATTATTTCAATTTTATTACCGTAATAACTAAATCTTTGAAATTATTGCTTTCAATAATTAATTTGAAATATTTTATTAAATTATTTCGATATTTTTTACAGCAAATTTTTGAAAAGAGCATTAAAATTTTTGTGATCATTTTTATGTAAATATCTATAAAATTCATTGAAAAAGATAGCTATTATTTTATTTTAAAAGGAAAGTAAAGTTAAAGTTCATTTTGTTCTGCATAGTGTTTTTTGTCATCATTATTCGCCGAAGTTTTTCATCTTGCTTCGAAATATTAATTGTTGTTATTTTATAGTTTTCTGTTCAAGGGAAGAGAGACGAAATATCAGTCGACTTTACAACAAGATGACTGTGAATGAAATATATACTTTAGCTCCAGGTGTAAGTAAAATTTTTTGTAATTTCAAAAAGACTTTGACATTTGTGCTACATAAAATTCAATCATTTTAAAAAGGAATTTTTTTTTGAATTCTCATTTGATCCTGAAAATTGATTTTTGAAAGCATTTTAATATTCATCTAGTCAAGGTATTTCAAATTTAACAAATAACATTTTATATCTTTCTTGAAATATAACACTTCTAATTCTTTTTCAATTGAACGAAATATATTTAATTGGTATACATTTTCCCTCGTATTAATAATTAAGTCATGAACATGTGAATACTGCTAGTTAATTTTTAATGACATTTTGATTTATTTAGTAAAGTTTTTGTATAAAATAAGCGATTATTTTTTCTTTAAATATTTTTCAAAATAATAAATAAATAAAAATTTGAAAATATTTTTTTAATTCTTTGGATTGAATAAAAATGAGTTATTAAATTCTATTACTATTATTACTTGTAAATATACTAGTATACAGGACATAGATATAAAAGCTGTAGAATAGTACGGTGAAATCGACAATATTCGAATAACTATAAATATTACGTTTTAAGAAAGTTGTTCAGAATATATCAAAACAGTAATTATTTTTTTTAGCATTTGTTTTAAACTGCTGAACAATTATCGAGAAATTCTTTGTGTGCTTAACTTTTCAAATACATTAGAATATGTATGGGATTCATATTTAAGAAAGTGCAATAAAATTTTCCTTTCTGATAAAAAGTTAAAATAGGGATAACATATTAAATGTTCTTTTTTTATAGCTGAAAGACTGTGTAAATGTAACAAAGTATTAATGTATTTTTCATAGATAACTGGGAAAATATTTGAACAATTCTCATGGATAAAATTCCACGAACAGAGGAGGTAATTGTCATCGTGCTGATTACGTGCGAGTATGGAAAAGCTTTTGGTTTCTACGGACAAAGGTAATTCCTCACTATTTGCCAAGAGCGTCGTTTAAATTGATTTTTTCCAAATGATCTGTAAAATAATAATATTTAACTGAGTATCAGAAACTCGAACTTCGTCATTCATTATTATTTTGCTGCCAGTAAACAATGTTTTTGAGTCATGCTTTAATATTTTTACATAATACCAACATCTTTTAATGTTAAAAATAGATTTATTTACTTTACAATGCTAATAAAGTACACTGATTTTTTTGGTACTTTTTTAATATTGTTCATAATTTTTTATTTTATCATTTGGGATGAAAGGAGGAGTTTTACGAAAAATATACTTCATTTCAATACACATATTTATAAATGGTGAAAGATTTAATGCTTCATTTACATTAGTTCTAATAATAATGACGTCAAAATTTGAGTACACTTTGTTTATAAGTTTGAAGAATATTATTATAGATCACACACACACACACACACACACACACACACACACACACACACACACACACACACACACACACACACACACACACACACTGATCAAACTTTTTCAACTCACGGAACCCTTAGAACTAGAAGGTGTTTTCGTAGAACCTTATTTCCCCCTTCACACACTTAGAAGTATATCTTAAAACAGCGTTTCTCAAACTGTGGGCGCGAGCATATTGAAATGTCAAAGCAGAAGAATATTTAAGAAAATACTTAATTTGTGAAAAAGTAAACAAACAAAATACATTCTGACATGATAAAAAATAAAATACGCATTTACGCTGATATAATACACAAATAAATGTATCAGTACTGCACAGTGAGTTTTATAATTAATTTAACAATACTAAGTTAAGAACAAGTTTAAAAATTACCAATGAGCCCATGGGCTTGTCATATAAAAATGATATCCAAAAATTAATATTTATCTTGATAATTTGTACGGTTTATAATTAATCCCTTAACTGCCGGTTACAAGTTACGCAAATCGCTCCCCAATGCCACCCGTTTTCCACGTAGGCGCACGAATGTGATGTATTGGGTGGAAGAAAAGGAATAAATAAGCAAATCGTCTGAAATAACTAAATCCTTCACAAACACTGTCAATGTCCTTTTTTCGAATTCAAAGGCCTTCGGAATAATTTTATGGATAACAGAGCACAGAAAAGTTCGTACTTCGGAAAGACGTATATGTACGTCCATGGTAATTATCGTTTTGGTTAGCGAGACGTATATATACGCCGGTGGCACTTAAGAGGTTAAAGTCGTATTGCAGCTTTAGCGTCAAAGTATAGTAGTATTGAACTCAATACATTGTTATTGTATGGAGGGGGGAGGGCGCGATGAAAATTATGACTGAATATTGGGTCGCGAATATTTAGAGTTTGAAAATATATTTAGAGTCTGAAAATAATATTTAAAATAGATCACAAATTGATCAATGTAAAGGCAATTAAAAAGTATCGCATTTAATATTAAAAATTTTAATCTACTTTTAATATTATTTATTCATTACAAATATTGATCTGTGATCCAAGTGTCAACTACCCATGCATTATGCTTAGTAAATGGAGTATGTGCTTGCATTTTTTCACACTGCAGATTAACTGCAATCGCATTAATATTATGAGTTTCATTTATTATACTTTGTTTTTGTAGTCCCTCACGTTGAGAAATATTTTTCATTTATACACATTGTTCTGAAAAGGGCCAATTTTTATAGATGTATGAGGAATAGTGTGTATTTTGTATGAATTGCAACATAGAATTTAGGAAGTGTTCCTGCTTTAATTTAGATTTTCAACATCGAATATGCTGATACGTTTACAGATTGCTTCCTCCTTTTTATTGTAGGGGCATTGTTTTTCCAAAAGTACAAAAAGGTGCATTTTCCATTAGAAAACTATTTAGCTTTGCAAGGCATTAAACTAATAAGTATAAAATTATCTCGAGAAACCAGGGATAGCAAACAATGAACCATTTACAATCTAGTTGGTAATATATATAAAGATAAAACCTTTTAATATTCTTTTTTTATATCAATATATAGAAGTTTAAAAAGTATTGCAAAATAAAGTTATTATGCATGAAAAAAATTTTCAGCTTTTTAATGACAGGAATGAGCTTTAAATTCTCGTGGATTTTTAAGCTTCATAGACAACGCGAATCCATTTTGCATACGCGTTTGTAAATTTCTTTTCGATTTTTTAATTGTGACTCGTGGAAACCCCAGAGTTCTGTGGAGCACAGTCTGAAGACCACTGCTCAAAGCTAGGGGTGGTCAATTGCTTTGGTTTGAGGGCCACGTTGTGGAAGTAAAAAATACCGGAAGTGTGCATCTTTTTAAACGATGGCATTCATTAGCTAACTTTACCTCTTAGAAAAGATATAAACTGTACCATAAAAATCAATACGTTTAAGTTTTATACATTAATAGCAGCTCTATTCAATTTATTTCAATTTTATTTACTCTATTTAATTTATTAACTTCAAATCGTTTACAGCTGCAACCAAATTTAAGGTTAGGATCAGCTTAATGAGACAAATGTACTCTATCGCACTTTTCTACAATTTTTCGAAATCAAGATTGCTTGTTGAAATTCTCATCACAATCTGTTCTCAAATGGCGACCATCTTGCATTTTTATTTACTCTTGTGATCTTAATGCAACGTTTCTCAACTTGCGGGTGGGCTTGCTACCCCAGGTGGGCGAGATAACTCTGTAAGGGGGGTGCGAGCATATTGGCAAATCAAAAACAAAGATTATTTTTAAAAAATTATTAATTTACTGAAAAAAAATATGCACATATTCTGACAAAAGAGAAATAAATACTCATTTACACTAATATAATGCAGTTGTAAATGTATTAGTACTGTACAATGTGTTTATAATTAATTTAGCAATACTAAGAACAAGTTTAATAATTACCATTGATCCCATTGGGCTTGCCATATATAAAATTATGTGCAAAAATTATAACACTTGTAAGGGCTGACATAGCTCATCCCTTACACACTTATCTTGATAATTGTGTACCGTTTAATAATCTCTTAACTGCCGATTAAAAGATACGTGATTCGCTCCCAATGCTACCGTTTTCCACGCCGCGTATGCGATGTACTGGGGAGAGGAAGAAAAGGAATAAATAAGCAAATCCTCTGAAATAAGTGAATCCTTCGCAAACACTGTCAAGGTTTTTTTATTGCTTTCCAAGGCCTTCGGAATCATTTTTTTCAATAGCAGTGCACATAAAAGATCGTATATCGGAAAGACGTATATATTCGTTCGGGGAAATACATGCTTTGGCTGAGCAAGACGTTTACATACGGCGGTGACAGGTCAAAGTCGTATTGTAGTTTTAGCGTCAAAGTATAGTATTATTGAATTCAATACATTCTTATTGTGTGGAGGGAGGGGGGTGCGATGAAAATTATGATTGAATATTGGGTTGCAAATATTGAAAGTTTGAGAAGCACTGTCTTAATGTAAGAAAAATTTGGCTCACAAGTGTATGTTGACACAAATATTGAGAACAGTTTCTCTATGTTTGGCCTTCTGGCTGTCTTGGCGGTCCGCATGTGGCACAAATGTTGCTATTTTCCCACCCCTGCTCTAGACTAAAGTAACGTTGAATTATGAAATTAAATCCTCTGTCAGGCAAACAGGGCAACATGTGAGATGGTACCTCTCTCTTGTAACCTTTATATAAACAAGCATGAGGATTATGTGGTCCATATTGATTTTTCAAGCAGCATTTCCTTTATTCTGCTCAAAGTTCAATAATTAACGCTTTAACTGCCGATTAAAAGTAATTCGATTCACTCCCAGTACCACCGTTTTTCGCAATGGCGTGCATATGCGGTGTTATTTTTCGGGGGGGGGGAGGAAAGACAAGCACAAATAAGCAAATTTTCTCTGAAATAAGTAAATCCCCAGCAAACACAAACATACACACTGTCATTATCATCTTATTACATTCCAAAACCTTCGAAATAATTTTACTAATAGCAGCGCAAAGATAAGAATCGTATTTTGTAAGGGTGGATATATACGTCTGGGGCACTTAATGCACCTGTTGAGCAAGACAAGAAAAAGCCAGTGGTACTTAAGGGGTTAAACCTAGGCTCAAATCGCTACCAGATATAAAGACACGGACTACTTACTAATACTAAAATAAACGCACTGATTTTTACAAAAATATATGATAATTAAATATTGTTACATGTATTACTTTTCAGGGTGATTGCCAATTACCTGATGTGGCGTGTTGTTGGCCAAGCTTTTCCTACTCTGCACAGAGCTTGGGGCGAGATATCTCAGCACTACAGTAGCATATTGACCGGTAAAGTTCGACAAGAGGCACGTTGGGAGCATTGTTTGGGCACCTTGTCTGGTAGTCTTAGCACGGCTCTTGCGTCCCTCTACGTGAAGAACCACTTCAAAGACGGTAGCAAGGATTTGGTAGGTTTCGCACTCAATGTTTCTATTAGGTTATTTTTTAGTATAAATCTCTACAAATATATCTCTAACGCAAAATAAAAATGCAAGTGTGACTAAAGTTCTCTAACATGATGATGTATTTTCAAGGTGTTTTAATATGAACACAAATTTTTTATAATTACGATATGTATTTATAAGGAGTTTTTTAGATTTCTTGAGTAAAAAAGGTGCATTTTAAAAAGTAATTATCCTCAAAATCTATTATTATTATATTATATTTGAGTAATTGAAGGGGAAAAAAACAAAAGTCATTGCTGAAAATGTGATGTATTTTTATTTTGAAATAAACACAGAAAAAATGTTAAATTGTCCCCATAATGTGTTATTCAGCTAAATTTAAATTAATTAAAATATATTCGTAAAATTTTTGAAATAAATGAATATTATTTAGTTAAATTATTGTGCTAAGTAAATCTTTAATTAAATTATTGAAATAAATGAATATTTATTTAATTAAATTATTTTCCACTCTTACTGAAACATTTAAGATCGTTAATTTGCACAATTCAAACTGAAAATTTAAAGAAATATTTATAACAGGAGAGGTTAAAAGTCCATAATACGTAAATAAAATTACAAGTCTGCTCGATAGCTGTGAGGTAGCTTGCCCGTCTCGTAAGTCCAAGATGGGTTCAATCCTGGCTGGGGCCGATAGATTTTCTGGATTGTAAAATCGTAGGCACGCATGTCATATTATTATGTAGCATATAAAAGATCCCTTGAGTATCAATCTGGTTCTGGTATTCGTGGAAAAATTAAATATCATGGTAATATTTAGCATCCGACGAGAAGAAAATTGGGTAGTTAGAGCCACTACTGAGACGGCTCTCACACTTGAAGAAAACACAATTGAAATTATGTATAGAAAGGAACAATGCTTTATCTATTAATGGAATGGCACTTTAATGGCTTTATTATTAATTAATTAATTAATTTTATGAAAGAAATCACAAGTATATTTAAGTAAATTCGTCAATTAAAACGAATAGGAAAGATAATAATTCTTTTGTTTATTCATAGGCTCTAGAAATGGTGAATTACATTCACAGAGAATTTCTGAACGTTCTCTCAAATGTAGATTGGATGGACAGTCGAACTAAGGCAAGAGCCAGGGAAAAGGTAAGCTAATATAGAGGAATAATTAAGGCGAAAAAATTTAACGATGTTTCTTGTTCAGGCAATTAAATTAATAAAAAAAATGTTTGAATGTTATAAATCACAAAACGGTTAAAATTACTCATATTAAGAATGCAAACTTTTATAATTGATATTATATTAGTGTTTATATTGCTTAAATTTACAATTGATTTAACAGCTACTTGCATAAATCTTTAAAGTGAGAATTTTGGAAATATTGCTTTTTTACTTAGTGAAACAAATTTAAATTAACTATTTATAAATGTAGTATTCTTTGAATGCAAATAAACTTATTAGTAAATTTTTTTCCGTTAGATTTTGGATTCGATTTTTTTTTCACACTGCTTGCATCGGCCTGTTTGAAATGAGATTATTATTTTTGCATTTTTTTATATTCTTTTAAGTAATACTCAGCAACTTTAATTTTAAATG
>BMAO01022732.1:0-121694 GCA_019973975.1 Trichonephila clavata
AAAACGTGTGCTAAAGTAAACACAACAGAATCAAAACACAGCAGAATGAATGTGTTGAGTTGCAGGCTTCCTTCTGATCAACTCAAGCGCTTAAAATATTTCATGAGGCTTATTAAAAACAGAAAAATGAAAGGTAAGCATAAATCAAAAATAAATGGGCGTGGCATGTGTCTATTTAAAAGTTGTTATGATTAAATTGCTGTTTGCAATTTTTTGAATAACTTTCGAAGTTTTTAGAGTATTGTCACGTGGTTAGTATCAAAATGTTCAGAAAAAAATGAAGAACAAGATATATTTTTTTGAAAATTCGAAAAAAAAGGGTTAACACCCCTGAGACCCCTTAAGAGCTTACGAGAACGGATTGTACCGAGATCGAATCTCCTTCACAACAGTCTCTTAAATTCCACACCATACCAACAGGAGGACGTTTGAGTCTCGAAGGAAGTAACGTGTTTCAGCCCCTAGAGGCGGTGGATCCTCAGTGGCACAAGGGTTCAAACTCATGAAACGCCAGCCAATAGTTCGTGATCATGACCACTAGTTTATAGGGCCTCCTCTTTTATGATGGATATTTAAGTATTTCATAAGCATAAATTCCGAAAAATAGTATATTTCATTATATAAAAATTTAATTGATTCTAATAGTTTCTCTCTAATAATGCGTTAACCTCTTAACTGCCGAGGAAAAGTTAGAAATTCCCTCCCAGTGCTATCATTTTTCTAACTGGCACGCGTGCTTTTGCGGTTTATTGGAATAAGATTATATGTGTTTTTGCAACAAAAAAATTCTTTACTTTCACTTTAAAAAAAGAAAAAGATAAAATAATAAAACACAAAAATACACAAATTTTAATGTCTAGTATATCAATATAAAAAAAATTATTACTTATCTGTTGTGCTATACATCCTTGAACCAGCATCCCATTCAGTTCATTGATAGCGCACAAAGAAACCCAATTGCCAGACTTATTCGAACAAAGATATTAAAAAGCTTCTATTACACACGATAAGCGAAAATGAAAGAAAATCAATTATTGAAAAGATAGGGTACAAGCAAACGAAAAAACAAGAAACACTGCTTAGCTATAAATTCCATCGTTCCTGGAATATGCTCCCTTTCAAATTTTTCTTCAACTTTACTCCGATATAAATAAATTATTTACAAGTACTTTCAATATTTTTTTTATTGTATTCCAAAGGCACGAGACTAGTTTTAAGGTATCCGAACACATTGAAAATGACCAAATCCAGTCAAGACAGATATTTTTGTTTTTGATTTTATTGAATAGAGCTATCTTTTGACTTTTCAAAACTTACTTCGTTTTATTTCTACCCTACCTAGAGACCAAGTTACAATAAATTTTATAAATTTAGAAAAACCGGAAGTGGTTTTTGATCTACAAGAAGTGGCCATTTAAATTGCTCAAAATCTATCATAGCGAGTCTAACTCAAAATATTACGAATGTATTTCAATAAAACTTTTTGAGCCTGATATTTATGTTATTTTCTAGAGAATGTACTAAAATATTTTTTATTGTATGAATACTTTTTGAGTTATGGCTTGTTATTTAAATAATGGTCTCATAAATTATGTAACATTTCTTATAATGTTTACTCAATCAGCTCTAAAATTTTCAAATTTTAATAAAAAAATTAAAATTTTAGTACATTTTCTAGATAAAGGCATCTAATTTGTTTTAGTAATAATTTTACTAATATATGTTTATTACTTTTTTCTCTAACCGCTTTGAAGTTTTTAAAAAATAAATTCAGGTAATTTATTTTAAATTTTGATAGTTTAATAGTAATATTTATTGGTATTGAGTCCTAAACGAGCATTTATAATGTTTTAGTATGCTATTTTGTTAAAAAGTACTCCGAACGTGTTCGGATACCTTAAGCAGACTAGCACAATGCGAAAGCTCCTCCTTTGAAAGAACGAGTTTGTGTGCACGACCGGGCCACTAAAGACACCATATCAGCAGGACATGTATACACGCCCGGGGCACTTAAAAGTTCAAGCGTTACTAAAGGACAGTAGGAGGTTTTTAATTTTGAACAATAAAATTAAATAAGCTCTAATTTTCCAAAAAGTTCAAGAACATATTCACTAAACTCCATCTACATCAATTCTGATTCTACTCCAAATGTAATGTAAAGGGACATAATAGAACCCTTTATTTCTTTTCATCATTTACATGCACCGTTATTTTTGTTGTTGTTGTCCTTTCTAAGTAGTACAGATAAATCAAATGGTGCCGAAGACGTCCAAAACGGCCCTTGTAATGTCAAAGACTTTTGGCGAAAGAAGCAGTTGGTGGTTCACGGAGTTTAGGTCTATGTCGTTGAGTTTAGTCAATATAGAAAGACAATGAAAAACATGATTAGGAGAAAGTTCAATGTCAGGACTGTGAAAACAAGTATTGTAACTTCTTTGGACACCAGGGGATATTTTCATCCATTTAAAGTGTCTTGTACGTAGTCTGGCTATGGTAGTTGAAATTTTGTGGATGCAATTAAGTTCTGGAATGAAATACTTCTTAACTGGATGAGAGGTGAGTTTTTGTTTGGCTATTGTGTCAGCATCGGTAAGGGTAAGGTTATTGTGGAAAGTTGGAGGGAATCTCGGGCTTCCTTAGCAAGGTTAACAGCCTACTCATTGACAAAGAAGTTTACTTTTTTGCTTGTATTTTTTTACAGATATGTAAAACTGTGAATGTCTATACTACTTACACACACACGAATGCGCACACTCACGAACACGCGCACACACACACACGAACGCGCACACACACAAGAATACGCGCCCACACATAAACACACGCCCACACAGGAACACGCAACACATGCTTGCACGTGCGCCTTGGAAGAAGAAAGACAAGGGATAATATTTAATTATCGTATTTACTCGAATCTAAGCCACCATCGACTCTATACACCATACCCCTAATTCTCAACAAATTCTTATGAAAAAGAAAAAAATCATGTAAACAGTTTTATCGTCATCCAACTTTACGAAATTAAAATAAATTTAAAATGTAAAATAATAAGAACTGAATAATATTATTTATTTTACCCGTATTATAGACTTTTAAAAACATGAACATGCAATTGTTTTAATTGCCCCCATCCAACGAATTTCTTTTCTCCTCGATTCTAAGTCTCACCTGATGATCTTTAGCTTTAACATAAAAAAAAGTGTTTTGATTAAATTCAAGTAAATTCAGTTATAAATTTGGTTTTAAAAGTTAACTTGCAAAATAAATTTTGCTTTTCTAACATATATCTACACAAAAATTAAAACATTTAAAATAATAAAATAATATTCCTATTAAATCTTATATTCACAGAATGATATGAAAAATGTGATTTTCCAATTCATGTTTTAAAATCTGATGAAATACCTCTCCGTTTCTTCAAGAACTTCTTTTTAAAAAAAGTGAATCAGAGTAAAACTTTTGATTAAAAAAGTATTATATGTTTAAAATACAGGCTTTTGGAAGAAATTCAATTTAATTTTTATCACAAAATTATCGTCTGCAAATACAGCCTTTGAAAGCGAGATAAAAATGTTCTGTTTATGGAAGCGAAATTCAACCTAGAAAAATAAAATGTGACTGGAAGACTTTGAAAATCACTATATTTATAGTGAAATTGTCAAAAATATGGGCATTTGTCAGCAACATTTCCTGGAAGAAGACTTTCGTTTCCACCCACTGCATTCTTTGAATTGAATTTTGGTGAATAACATAATCATATAGAATAGCCAGAATTTATTCAAAGCATTTCTAAGATTTCTTTGATACCTCTTTTAGACATTTTTTACTAAATTCAGATACAAGATCTGAAGCAAAATGCGAATATTTTTAGAAAAGTACCACATTTTGTAGCGCGTTTCTGGTTTACCTAACATTAGTTTTTGATGAATGGGATCACAAAAATAGACCCAGACATGGATTTTCTAAATCTGATAAATGTTAAGTGCTTCTTAAAAATATCAATCATAACATATAAATCTGCGCACAAAATAATTTTTACCACTTTATGTAATTACTATTAATAATGTTTTACACAATTAGGCTGTTTATATACAAATTTTATACAATGATTTCTCACAATATATAAATATATCTATATATATACACCAAATTTTTCTTTGCACGGTAGACACGTTCCTTAGAAAACCGTGCAAAAAAGAAAAATTGTGTAAGAGGTTCATGCAATATAAATATGTTTTGGGAATATGTTCCACAACTTTTAAAAATCATGTAAGATGTAAAAACTCTAAATATATTTTCCCAACAAACAATGCAAAAAAGTAATATTGAAATCTTTGTTACATATTTATAAAAAAATCATTTTTATTACAAGAAACAATTATTAATAAATTGAATAAAAAAAGAAAATTAAATTAATGTGCTGTGAAAATTCCGTCTATAAGTGCATAACAACAAATAAAAATTCAGACAGAAATTAGGAATAAAGTTACTATTCATTGCTAATTGATAACAAACGTGGACGTTTATTGTTATTGGTTCAATATTACCTATATAATAATAAAAATTTATCAACGACACAAATTATACTGGAAATTACACCATCGAAGTAAGAAAAAAATCTGAATTGGAAAAATGGGTTCGGTTTTAAGGCCGCCGCGATCACCAGGTTTCATACCATTGGAAATTTTCCAATACAGAAGTTGGTGCATTAGGTGCAATGAATTGGTGGTTAGTTGCTCGCATGCATGCTGCTTGTAATTTGATGGACACGAAACTGCCACGACATGTCAACTCATCAAATTCACGGCGTAAACATGTCTATATCGATATGCACAGTGGATACTTTAAGAAATCGGATCTTTATGTAAACGAAGTCACCAAATCCCGAAAAAAAAATTCGTAAAATAGGGATTGATCTTTTAAGAAAGTTTAGAAACCACATAAAACCAATTTTAAATTCATTAACACTATATATTACTCCAAAAAGTAATTATTCACACTTTTTTTGAAAATTAATATCTATTTATTGTCTATATCTTACCCATCAAAAAGAAATCTGCAAGGTAAACAAGAAAAGAAAAAATATTCTTCTGTGTGTAATACTCTGTACTTTCAACTTTAAGAACTAATTTGATATTAAAATTAACGAATTTTTTAATCACATTTCCTTGTTTTAAGCCTACGAGTAATTTTAAAATAAAATTATTTTATAACCAGTAATTTTAAGCATACAGTACCACACATGCCTCCTTAAAAATTTAATTACTGATTAAATCTGTTAGTTTTTTTTTTTTTTGTTGTTGAATTTTTTTGTTTAAAAAATTATGGCAATTTCATTGATGTAGGCTAGTTAGGCACCTCTTAAAACCAGTTCAAGATCATTGATCCCCATAAAATATGCTAAACAGAGAATAATTTGAAAAATATTCTGAAGAGTTTTAATAATAGAAAGAAAAATAATCGAAAAACAAGAGAAAAAGTTCGTTAAATAGAAAATTCATTTCACTATTTGGTGATTATTTTACGAAGAAAACAATAAAATGTTCTTGGTTCCAGGAAAAGGTTCGTACAATAGAGGACTTCATAAAATAAATGTTCGTTATATAGAAGTTCGACTGTATTTGCAAATACTGAAGTTGGTGTGTCCAATACGGTGTTTTTATTTGATACAGGTACAGTTCTCTTTGGACCTTGTTTTATGCACTCCAAACGAGGAATCTAGTCATACAGAGTTTGAGCGCTATTTTTGGGATACATTATATAATATCCATCGAACTTGTTAAATTTCTTATACAGACAATAACAAAGAGTATTCACAATATTAAAAAAATTAAAGTAAGACTTCAATGAGGTTTACCATTTTTTAAATCTCAGTAATTTCAATTACGATTTTTCCTCATTAAATTCCTCATATTAAATTTTACTTACCCCACTGGACAAGCACCTCCCACTTTCTCTATTCTCAACCCCCAGGACAGCCAATAGGAGTCTATGTTCATGCTACCACTGACCAATCAGAAAGCAAGCTCTAAGCTCTCACCCATGCCAAAAAAAATTCATCTCTACAGCACTCAGATGAAGAATCATAGCCACGCCTCCCGGATGTCATCGTCTCAGCCAATAGCCATGATTCCTGTTAAGCAGAAAGAAAAACCCCACCATTGCCATGCCCAACATCAAAGTCAACCAGGATATGGGACTGAGGACTGTTTCATAGTCCAGATGCCCACATTACAACGCCCATTCAACCATTCTTTAAAAAGTAAAGATAGTAAATATTATGATTATTTCATTTAAGATATTTTTGAAAATAAAAACCCTTGATATATTTACCTTTGATCACAATATTTCAGGAAAATTAAAAAATTATCTGAAATAAATAAGTTATGTTTACGTTCATATCAGCAAACAGCTGGGATTGGAAAATTTAATATTAGTACCTAAGACTTTAACAATTTAAAAGCCTGTAATATTCTAAAATGTTTATCTGACTTCAAAGGTTAAACGTTCTATTTTATTATAATAAACGTAAATACGTATATTTCAATTGGAAACGCATGTTAGTTTTATGCGTTTCCATTCGTTTGTTGAATTGGCAACCGTATAATTCGCCTCAACAAAACAATGGATTAACTATCTAAAAATAACCTTTTCTAGTTATTGTACTTTTCAAAACAGCCAGAATCGCGAATGCATTGAAAACGTACGTACGAAAATGTATTTACTATAGCTAAAAATAGATTACGAATGCATAAAAATGAACGTTATTTTTTCTCCAGTAAATGCTTAGAATTTTTAATAGATAGTATAAATCCAACTTATATATCTCAAATATCATTTCATATTCATATCGTTTTGTACATGTTTACTGCTCCGTATTTGAATAGGATTCATGGATTATGAAAAACAGCAAATGTTTTTAGACTTTTAAATTAGATATATTGAGATAAATAATTTTAATTCTAAGAAAAAGAAGTGTTTTTTTTTTTATCATTGTGTGAATGCATTGGTAACCATTTGTACTGAAAAGACAGATATGATCTTAGAAATTTAAGAAATCTGTCTCGAAACAAGTAAACAATACTTTATAACTTGAAAAATATAAACGCAAATTTAAACATTGAACAAGAATGTGCATATTTAATAATAATGTTGTTGTTTCTAATGCCTAACAATCGAGAGCATCAGAACGCGAGACCCACGAAATTCATCTGGTAAGGGGCAACATTTATATATGCCGTAAATCGCCTATCGTAAATCTATCTGGCTCGGTTCCACCACAATTTCGGGGGAGTACACTTAGGAGGCATGGGCCTCCCACCTTTTTTTTTGTTCCACCCACCTTTTGAGAGGACTTGCAGCTCGACGAATATTTAGAGTATCCCCATGCTGCACAATCGCTATTCATTTACAAACATTTATGCTTTCTCCTGTATTTGAACCTATGGCGTACAGCACAACAGTCAGTGGCACTAAACGCCACATCAGATGGGCGGCAGAAATAGATAATAATAACTATGATTTTAAATAATAATCCTTCCTCTATTAATTATATTGTTGAACTGTTAAAACCACCAAATCTTTGAATGATATGAAGGGCATTAAAATGTTTGCTACGGCATTTCTTTTATTTAATTTCTTGACATGTGCCATGGAAATGATGCCCATAATGGAACCATTTTTGTCGGATTATACCTAAGACCCAGAATGGTCATTAGGTGTATAGGGATTGACCGGTGCTTGGTTTTACTAAGATTTAAGACGCCGTTATAAAAAAAACAACATAAAACACCAATACCAGCGAAACTGGAGAATCGGGTTTTCATAAGTGATGCGACATGCTTAATAAAGCAAATTTTTAATCAATGTGTAGACGACACAAGCACCTTCAAATGTAGCAAATATGAAATAGAACATATTTGCTACATTTGTAGGGGAAAAAGTAATTGCTGCGATGCCAGCCGTAAAAATGAATTTTTCCCCACAGGCTGACTGAAGACTACAATAAATGTAGATGATCAGCCCTTCCCGCAATATCACGGGATTGGCTATTAAGACATCATTCCCCACCCCGGAATTGAATTTTTGAGTTCATATCTTGTTAATATGTGGCACGGGAATTGGCAGTGATCACGTATGTCTTCTGCTCACTGCAATGAATACGTGAAGACCCCCATGGTTTAGCAGTCGTTCATAGTTCAGCAAGCATAAAAGAGAGGTACAATGTCGAAAACAAGTGTTAAGAAAAAAAACGTGCATTTTTTATGCATAATGAAAACACCTAAGCACCTGGGTCGACCGTAACTCCTTAAATTCATTAGAAGTAGCCCATAGCGGGGAAAAAGTTCGCCTACACCTGCCTATGACTGAAAAGTCTCATTGTTCCGGGAAGTTAAGTGAAAATATTTTCCTCAATTTGGATAAATAAAATTTCAATATTGTTTTCAGAAATTACTCTTCACAGGTATAATTTGACATTTTTTTCCAAGACAGTCAGTTAAAGAACGAATGATTCAAGTAATTTTATATTTAATTAATTTTGTACCCTTCTTATATCTTTTACAGATATTTAAATTCGCATTTGATAAAGTAAATTGCAGGTCGTAATCTTTAAGATAACAAGCATGCGTTATAGGATGAAAATAGCTTTGATGATTATCAATGAAAATTATAAAATTTCCTTACTGTATTTTTGGGTTTTACATAAGTGCTTTAGTTTGATAAGCAAATTCATTTAAAAGCATGGATAAAATAAATTTACTTGTTTTATCATAAATAGAAAGAGGTGATATAAGTACAAAGACAGCTCTTATATTAAACTCTAGAAGAGAGTTTTAAATGCAAGTATTTTGCCTCTCGAGAACTAGATATTAGTAGTATTTGCAAGAAATAACCAATTATGTAATAATAACTAAATAAATATTGGCTCATGAAATAAGAATTGAACATAATTTTAAGGTTCTTACAAAAAAGTATTTCATAAAACTCAAAACTCCATTAAAAATGTGTTAAATTTCTATTAAATTCTAGAAATTTACACATTTCTAATTTGCATACATTTATGCAAAGAACACTTTAGATTTTGTTCAATATATTTCTGATAAATATATAAAATGTAGCAGTTCTTTTTATAAAAATGTTTAATTCAATATCTATTAAACATTCAGCATTTTACTAAATATCTTTTTTTAAGTAATTTATATTAGCATTTTAGATAAATCATTAATTCATCAATGCATCTGTTTTTCTCCATGAGTTCTTACGAAGTTCAGCATATAAAAAGAATAATGATCAAAATCCTTAATTATTGCATTTTATAGAAATTTCTTCCTTATATTTTTTCATCGTATTATACAGTTGGACCCTGGTTTAATGAATTCATTGGGACCGAACATTTTGTTCGTTAATTCGGGGTCATTCGTTATAATGGAGTCAAAACAAAATACGCTTTTATGCACATACCTTTTAAAAAAATACTACAATAAGCAACTACACAAAAAAATCATAGATAGGAGTTTTACACTTTTTATTCAACAGCTATTAGAGAATTATTACACGTCAGTTAATTGGAAATTTTAAAATACTGACTAATCAATACTAAATATACTAAAATACTGGCTAATCAAAATCTTTTTGATTCCCGACTATAAAGAGTTCTTTTTACTACTTTATTCAGAGGAAAAAGTATTGCATCATTTACTCCTGCAGCATGAGGTATGTTTTCACAAATTTAAAACAATATAAAACATTAAAAAATTTAGCAATTTTGTTAGGAGTTTCATTATCACAATTTCTGCATGAGAACCGTTATTCAATGGCTTCGACAAAACAACAATTTTTTCATCTTCAGTTTCACAAATAGGCAGTGTGTCATCAAATACATAAACATTAAACTCTTAAAGTATCCTCTACGTTGTGGATTAACATGAGATAAGAGAAAGGAATTTCCTGTCTTACTCAAAATTCACACAACCGGGTATACTCTTGATTCATCTTCACATGTAAAGTCTACTAATGTTCTTCACCCTTTCCTTTTGAAATTTTCTGCTTACTAGAAAAAAATTTCTGTTTCGGACAAAAAGGATTTGTCATTTTTTAAAAAGAAAAATATTTTTTCTAATACAAATTAATAAAAAAAAATTCCATTTGCTGAAATACTTCGTTAATTAGGGGTTTATTATTCGTGAAATAGGGAATTTTTTCTTTCATTTTAATCCGGGGATGTGAAAAACTCTTAACTTCGTCATATAGCTAAAGGAATATCAGAAAATTATTTTCTCTTAAGGTGGATCAGGAAATGATTATACGTAATCTATTACTTATAGTTAAGAAAATAATCCTATTAACTATAAATGATAACGAAGTCCCTTTAATTAGAATTTATTTTTCTTACTGATCACTTCATGAAAAATATTAATAAAAATTATTATGATTAGAAAAAAATTATAATCTACACAACACTATAATGAAAAATAATTTAACTGGTACTGGGTCATTTTGTATAAGGCACACTAAGTCTTACGCTCTCGATGAAAGAAAGTTAGAGATTAATATTCATGTCTAGAACTTTTTAAAACTTCTTTCATGGCTTAAGTTTTTAAATATTCTTAAATAAATACTTTTTTAGTTTTATGCTAAAAAATTAACTAAAATAGTTCTTCAACAAATTAATAACGCCACATCATGTTGAATATTTCCACAAAGAGGAATATTTAAAAGGAAAACTTAACAAAGTTCTTAAAAAATGACATGTTAATGTCTATAAAATGTTCGTATTCGCTTGCATGGCCATGCATTGGTAAGATCTACTGAATTTAGCTAAAAATATTATTATATTGTTACAGATTACTAATATTATAAGTAATTAAAGTTTTCCAAATTCGCCACTATATCATTGGGTTTATTTTAAAAATATATTCTTCTTAAATGTCAAGAAACTGTGCTATACCTTTAAAGCAAATACGTGAAAAGTAATATATATATATATATATATATATATGTGTGTGTGTGTATTTGTGTGTGTGTTGCAATACTAATCAAAGTAAATATATGTATTGAGGAAGTAGATTAATAAGCTTTTCCTTATTTATCATGAATTGAACTTTAAGCTTAAAATCCTTAAGTCGGTACGTAAAGGAGCTAAGAGATGTTACATTATGCAAAATAGCGGCTATGCAGTCGGAATACGCTATTTGCGATTAGCATAAAACAATGGATGTCTCAGAGCAAGGCAGTGATTGTTACTGCGTGTTTGAGATAAGAAAACTGGCATAGCAAAATTGTAACTACCTTAAGGGACCAGTTGACCGTAGAACTACTATTGGGAGACTAGAGGCAAGGCAAAGTCAGATGGAAATGTTTAAATGCGAGCCCGTCTCTGATTCATATATATAAACTTTGACTACTATTTCTAAACATGATTCGGCATTTAGGAGGTTCAGCCAAAAACGTCCACGTGCTATCACAATTGTCAATGACCGATATTTGTCCTTATGTGCACGAAGAAATAGAACCGCAACTCCAGAAAAACTCAGATCCTCTATCGCTGCAGGCTCCGGAAGGTTAATATCAAGGTCAACCATGTGTCGAAGGCTTGACGAAAGTGGTCTTCATGCGAATCGATAAGCCACTTGCGTCCAGCTGACGCCATGCCATAAACGAGAACGTTTGCAGTGTGCACGCCAACGTGTTAACTAAACGAGATATCATTGGAGGGCTGTTCTCTTTACGGATGAGTCCCGGTTTTGCTTCTAAAGTGATGGTAGACGTATTTTCATTTGAAGATAAACTGGAACTCGTTTTCTCGGTCATGGCACATCCTTGAAAGTGATTCATATGGACAAGGCGGGGTTCGTGTTGCGATAGTATCTCTTTGGGTGGACGCGCAGATCTTCATGTCTTTTCCGGTGAAAATGAAAAGGCTCAAAATCCATAGATATGATATCTTGGATTCTTATGTACGACCTTATACTTGGGCAATATATGATGATCTCGTGCGACGAGAAGATGATACGGGACCACACAGTACTCTCATCGTGGATGCTTATCTTGAGCAAGAAACAACTCAGGTAATGAAGTGGCCAGCTCGATCACGTTACCTTAACCCTATTGAGCATTTTTGGGACTCCCTAGGACGACATGTTTCTGATCTCAATCCTTATCCTAAGACCCTAGCCACGCTTTCAGCTGCCTTGGAAGAGCAATGGCTCGCACTTCCTTCAACATTAGTAGACCGCATCATTGTGAGCATTACACACAGCTCTGCTGTATTGCTTCAAAGGGGATCAGATCCAATAATGAAGGTACTTTTTCTATTCCATACTGACATATCCGATTTTTTTATTGTACAATACAGTAGAACGTCGTTTATCCGAATCAATTGGGACTAGACACCGTCCGGATAATCGATTGTTCGGTTAACGAAAACCGAATGTAATCCATGCAGTATATGATACTGGACACTATACGAATTTTGAAAATCATCACATGCGGGAAACGTGCTTGAAGAAAAAGCAAACTAGGTGCAAAATGTCGCAATTTACCTTGATTGTGGAAAATAATCACTTATTTTACACTGTACCATTGTACACCTTCTTTATTCCACTGCGAGGTCTCTGATTCTCTTCAGCAGCAGTAGTTGAGTAAGACAGCATTCTGATTGTTGTTCGTACCACTCCATGGCTGTCTCTAACGCAGAAAAGCGTCAGCATTTGATAGACCCTTGCTACTTTTGTTGTTGATGTTGTTGTCCTCTTCTTCATCCGTTTCTTCGTCGACAGGTCGGATTCTTCTTGCACGGAAATCACTATCTCGTCATTATTTAGCATTTGAAATCCACAGTCTTCTGTATTGCATGCTTTCCAGGTTTCTACATCAACAAAACTCAACAAAAGAGCACGTATACACCCCCTCACAAACTGACATAATATTCCGCGCAGATGTTTACCAAATCACACAACTGAAATTCCCTAAATATCCATCACTTTGGGTTTTCCGGTCACTTTTGGCCTCACAGGAAGCAAATGTTTAGCATTGCACAGTTCGAAAACGTATCCGGACTTTGGTTCGGATATTTGACGTTTCGGATAATAAACGTTTGGATAAACGACGTTCTGTTTATGTTAATTTCTATAACACTATAATTGTCTGGTGATTTCTTTTTATGCTATTTTTTACTATTGTATGTGTTGTGTAATGTGTATAAGTTTCATAACTTTGTGAGTTATCATCATTTTCGTGATTTTTCCATAATTTATGATAAACAGTGTATATATGATCAATATTTGTTTTTGACATTTTCTGCTTTAAAATGCATATACAAAATTTACATGGATTCAATGAAATGTCATTTTTTGTCTCATATGATTATGCTAAAAAGAAAATTTCTTTTCTTTTAAAGAAATGTATCGATTAAAATTTTAAATACTGTTTTCAAAAAAATTTAAAGTACGATGGCACCAACTTACTATTTAGAGTAAAATAATTTATTTTAAATAATATTTTTCATAGCATTAATAATTTATAATAAATTTCTGTTGAAAAAACTGTTCAAATATGGGCATCATGCTGATAAAAATGTCTGAAAAAAGAGAAATTGAAATCATTATGTATGACCGCAATTGTCATTAATTTTTATGAAGTTTCATATAAATTTTAATTCGCCAGGAAATGTTTTGAGCTATTTTATATATTTAAAACTTAAAATCTGTTTAATATTTAATGATTTATATGATAGAGTTTTAGTTAGAAAATATTCAATAAAAATAAGTACAGACTAATAACTCACTTCAAAATATTTTAAGTATTTAAAGTATTTGAGTTTCCAAACTAAGAAACTTACAACCATGTTATAATGATTATCTTTTAAAGTATTCTACAAATATTTGAGTTTATGATATCTATCCATATTTTGTTAATACATTACATAGGTAAATAAACTTTACTATTTAAATATTATTAATATTAAAATACATATCTCAAAACAAAAATTATTTTATAAAGTAGGTATTAAAGTTTAATTCGCTTGTACAAAGAATAGTGTCTGCATCAGTTAGTGCAAATGAAAATAAATATGCAATTTATTAATGATGATTAATTAATATTATATTAATGAGTTTAAAATGTTTTTTACTTCTCTTTTAAGTATAATTTTCCTCTCAAATATTTCTCTTTATACGTAATTTATTTATATCTGAAATACTTGCCGTTGGAATATGAAATTGTTATTCCCAAGAAAAAAAATCTGGATTTCATTCAAAATAATTAAATTTAATTTTAAAATGTATGGGTTATTTTTACTAATTTTGGGGATGTAATTCTTTATTTATTACCCATTATAAATGTTCATTATTTTAACTAGTATTAGAAATATATTGAACGTGATTATTCTATTTTTTTTTGTTTATAAATCATAATACAAACTAATTCAAACTATATACTAAATTGTATGGTATCCGGTTATAAAATATAAAGCCTAAATTTGAAAAAAAAAACTATTTGGGAAAATAATCTACAGTGATGGAAAAGTGGTATGTCTCTCAAATAAGGCATACTTTTTTTTAAAAAAACGGTGCCTAAACATAAGTATGTATTATGAAATCTCATAAATTACGTCCAACTTAAATTAAACAGAAAAAAAATTCAAACAATAGAATTACTTTTGTATTTCTACAATATAGATTTGTATTTTCTAAAATATCTTAATTTCAAAACAAAAAAAAAATCTGAGCTA
The DNA here is from genome assembly GCA_019973975.1 of Trichonephila clavata. Lineage (NCBI taxonomy): Eukaryota > Metazoa > Arthropoda > Arachnida > Araneae > Nephilidae > Trichonephila > Trichonephila clavata. The sequence continues at coordinate 14,732 of BMAO01022732.1, forward strand.
TCTTGGAAGTTTTTAAAGATATATGTCCTATGAACAGAATTTTGGCATTTTACTCTTTCGAGCATGTCCTGGTACCTTTAAATGCAAAATTTTATGTAATAAGTATTATTCCAATTAATAAACTTTTTCCAAACAAAATCCGTATAAAAAGTAAAAAATTCCCCATTTTCAAAAAAAAAAAAAAAATCAAAGCAATCTTTGAATATATTTATTTTAACATTATGCTCTTTTAAAGGCTTTTGAAGTTTTTTGTTATAAATTGTAAGCTGACGAATGGTTTATGCCATTTATATTATAAAACTCTGTTTTTAAACTACCACATCCTTATTTTTTATACATTTCACATATAATTTTCCCTTACACAAATTTTAAATTTTTTACATTGCTACACTTTTTTGTAATACAGTCAATTTTAACATATTTGCACATACCTTTAAAATGTTTCTCAAAATTAAAAAATATATATAAAATGGGGACACAGTATGATTCAAATGGCAAAAATCTTTGAAAAATTCAAATAATTCTTTAGCCTAAATTATTTTTTATCTAATTTTGTATAATCTCACAAAATTAAAAAATTCTATGTTAAAAAAATCTGGAGTTGTAATAACATATATATGTTCGTTTTTAATTACATCCCAATAGAAAATTAAAACTTTAAGCTGCCAAATGGTTTGCTATTTTTTCTACCTGTTGCTATTAGTACGTGTAACAAAAGTCAGTATACATTTCTAAATCAAAGAAATACTTATTTAAACAATGGTTGAATTTTAAATTAACAAATGTTTTAGGAATTTTCAATGAACGTTCAAAAAATAAAAGGCATTTTACATACAACAATCATGCTAGCAGTATTTTTATTGAAACTCTCATGCCTGAAAATTTATATACATTTATAAATGCAAAAATAGTGCATTACATTGAACGACTATAAAACTAAAATATTAAATTAATATATATATATATATACATATATATATATACAATATTTCCTAAAAATTCTGAATTAACGATGATTTAAAATTGTTCATATATTTAAGTATTACCTGTTTTCAACTACCCATCTAAGAATGAACTAATAGTTTCAATAGAATTTCGTTAAAACTTTTAAAAATGTTTTCCTTAAAACATTTATTTATGGATGATATTCAATTGTCATGTTTCGAACTTTAAGCATCTGTATAGTTTTTATATCTTCTATGCAACTAGAGATATTTTAGAAGAATACGTAAATGTACCTTTATATTTTTTGAATATCATCTGGATATATTTTCAAATACAATTTTAAATAAACCTTTCTTGAAAGCAATTCTTAAGATAAAAACTTTTACCAATTTTCTATTTACTAAGCCTAATTGTTTTATGGAAGTATATCATGATAATATCTTCAAAATAATGGAACTTAAGTACTAGTTTATTTTCTTTATAACTCAACCAGAACTTCTAAATCACCACTAACATTGCATGTGCCAACTGTTTCTATACATACTTATATCTTTGCATCATTATCACAGCCACAGCTGGGTTTCTTCTGGTAATGTCTATAAGGGAAAAAACTCTCATCCGCTGAATCCGTTTCTCCATTAGTCCTTTGGCAATACCTGCTTTATTCATACCGAAATATGAACTGCTATTATCACCTGCTCACAAAAGCCTAATATTGTGTTACTATTGTTGTTGATGAAACGAAGATATCCAATATTCTTGATTTCTGTTATTATGAAAGGTTTGTTCCTATGTAGTTGTATAACAGGCCTTAATGAATTACATTAATGTTACTTACCGAGGCTATTTAAGGTATTTTTTCTTATAATTCACTTGAATATTTCAATTATTATATGTTAAAATAACTATATTTTATTTCACCGTATATGGTACTTAAATATATTTAAAATGTATGTACAGTAACTGAACTGTATATTCAAAATTCTATTTTATATTTATGAAACACACAAAAGTATATTATTATATTATATGTTTAAACAGAGTATTTATTCAACGCGTTGAACAACTTTAAAAAATAATTGTATTTTGAAAGATTAAATGTTGTTTTATTTTGAAAATTAGTTTTATTTATGTGTGCATTTATTTTGATCTATTAGTTCAAAAATATATTTTTTTTTACTAAGAATTTTATTTCTGAAGTAAAAAATATTTGATTTGAAATAAAATCTGTACAGTAATAATTTAGATTTCATAAATGTTATGGCTAAACTTATTATAACTTTATAAACTCAGATAATTTTTTTAGTAAATTAATTTTAGCAAACATTATATTTAAAGGAATAATAATCGTGAGTGAAAAATGTTTGTGTAGAAAGTGGTATTCTATAGTAGTTTCCCTCTTTGTATTTTAAATATTTTGTTATTTGTATATCTATATAAATTCTTTTGAACTCTAAAATACTATTTTAAATTGCCATAATTAATACTTAATAAATTTAATGCAATTTTTGTATAGTAACCTGTAGGCAAATTGAGCAATGATTCAGTGAGATATATAGATAGAAGAGTTTAACGTGTTGTAATTTTTTATTAAATTTATGTTCATGTGTTTCAGATATAAGTAAATGTTTGTAACTAAATTTAATATTATTATCATGAAAGTACTTTCAGGAGGAAAAACGACAGTACGTGCAATCCAAAAATAATACATATACAAAAAATTCCATTCAATGCTGGACTTTAGTGTAGTAAACAAACTTGTGGGTGTTGCCTTTCATACGTACTATTTATTCTTTAAATTATTTAGTTTATTGGCAATGATGGAATTTTACAGTAAAATGTATTGAATACGGTTGGGGGTTATTAAAACTAAAAGTGCTAGCTATATTTTCTTATCCAAACTATGCGAAATCTAGCCTAGTGTTCCCATTATTAAAACTTAAAAATTCTGCTATGGATAGAAGACTCGCAAAATTCTATATTCTACTTTAATGCATCTTTTATCCCATCTTTCAATATAATTTGATTTAAAGATCTTTTTGAAAAAAAAAGCGTCAGATTTTCTGTATCATAATAAATTAGTTATTTCAAATTTTTAAAAGAAAATGTATTTGTAATCACAATCTTAACCACTTTAATAAAAAAAACACAATCTTATTAATGTTAACCACATAACTCAAAATGTTTAACCCAAACAAAGTGAAAAAAAATGAAATTTCAATATATACCTCTACAACAGCGCACACGAAAATTTTTCAAGGGGGAGGGGAGGGAATACATGGTCGAAAGTTCCTCAACTCGTATCATACCTCAATACACCACCAATTAATTCTTCTGATTTTGTCGATTTTGTTAAAAAAAAAACAGTAAAAAATAAATTATTGAACTATTAATTAGCATTCACTAATAAAATAAATTGTTAGTTTCGACTATTTAATTAAATTTTACGTTATATATGCAGTCGACTCACGATAATTCAAACCTTCTATAATACGAACCTCTCGATAATTCGAAGTATAAGCTCGGTCCCTAGAAAAACTCTTGATATTTCGAACTAAAACAATACGTTTGGGTACACTCAATAATTCGAAGTAAAATCTGTGGCCGACCAGCCTACAACAAGCAATAATTCGAAGTCATATTTTAAAAATCTCGACAATTCGGACACACTATCATGTACAACCCCGGTGGCAAACAAGTTGGAGCTTACAAGTTGTGTGTTGTATTGTCTCTGCGTGTCTCCCCTGTAACGTAGCCCTTTTAATGACCATCTGTCTGATATCGCTTCTTAGTGTTTTCAGTTCATCTGGTGAAAATACCCTTTTATTGCTATCCTTCTTCAAGTGGACAATAGACAAACCGCACCTGTTGTCAGTCATCCATATTTTTCATTTAACACGTGGCCTTGCTACACATGTGCTCAGAAAGGATGGTCCACTATTGTGAAGAAGAGATGCGTAGGATTGCGTATGGATGTATTCTTTTAATACAGGACTTTTAACTTGTGTACAATATATATGTACTTTTTAAAAATTACTTTAAAATAATTTGATGCATATGTACAATTATTGTTTTATTCCATAGTTTCAAATTTAAATGTGATAGAAAGGAAATTCTCTGCGAGTATTTTGGGAGTTTTGTTCTACCCTCTAGATAATTCGAACTCTTGATAATTCGAAGTTTTTCATTGGTCCCTCCAAATTCGAATTATCGAAATTCGCCTGTATATAGGATTATCATCAATCGAAGAAAACTCAAGGTCTTTGGGTGTGTCCCAACCCCTAGGACACCCTCATTGTGTGTGCCACTGTACCTCAATAGAATTGACAGTGGAAATAAAAACATTCATTTACAAGACTGGGCAAAGAAAATGATAAAATAAATTATTTGTTGCATCCTCTCCTCCCAGTTCTCAATCAAAATCTGATCACGGATTGAACAAAACTGCATTTGTTCCTTGAATCACTGTTATCAAATTAGGATGATCTTTTTAGGATTTGAGAAAACTAATAAAATCATCACATTTGTTCTTTTTTTTAGAAAATATATGTGTGACTAGAAAGTCAAGTGAACAACCCTGGTATTAAAGGTCTTTTACAGTTATTTTTATAACACCGAAATGCTGTGCAATGAGTAAAGAAATTTCTACTAAGTGTCTTTGTGCTGCCTTGTTCAGAAAGCTCCTAATCCATTATTTATGAAGATAAGTGAACACTGCTAAGACTGATCAATACCACTGTGCCCTGAAACATCCCAAAGCAGTAAATTGGATTCGTTAAAAGACTAAGGAGCCCATCTTATTGGTTCTTCGATAAGGCTATTGTCTTTTTTGCAGTAGTGTTCGTTTTCTTTATCTTCCTAATTGAGAACAAGCTCTAAGGATGATTAAAAAAAGCCAGAAAATACTGGACTTGCATAGAAGGAATCAGTAAAATCCATTTGCGCTGTGAATAATGCAATAACAAATATTAAGGTATCCGAACACGTTGAAAATGACCAAATTCAGTCAAGGCAGATATTTCTGTTTTTTTTTTAATTTTATTGAATAGAGCTATCTTTTTATTGTCAAAAGATAGCTCCATTCAATAACATACTTTGTTTTGTTTCTACATTACCTAGAGGCCAAGTTAAAATCCATTTTATAAATTGTTCAAAATCTATCATGGCGAGTCTGATAACTCAAAATATTACGAATAAATTTCTATAAAACTTTTTGAATCTCATATTTATGTTATTTTCTAGAAAATGTACTGAAAAATTCCTTCTTATTGTATGAATACTTTTTGAGTTATGACTTGTTATTTAAATAATGGTCTCATAAAAAATGTAACATTTGTTATAATGTTTACTCAATAAGCTCTAAAATTTTCAAATTTAAATAAAAAATTAAAATTTTAATTCATTTTCTAGATAAATGCATCTAGTTTGTTTTAGTAATACTTTTACTAATATATGTTTACTTTTTTCTCTAACGGCTTTGAAGTTTTTCAAACATTTTGCTAAAATTTCACTTATAATTGTGATTTTTGTAAAATTCAGGTAATTTATTTTAAATTTTGATAGTTAAATATATAGTATTGGTATTGAGTCCTAAAAGAGTATATATGATGTTTTAGTATGCTATTTTGTTAAAGAGTACTCTGAACATGTTCGGAAACCTTAAAGAAAAGAAGGAGCATAAATTTTTGAATGAAAATAAATTATAATACATTCAGATTCTATTTTTATTTCCACTTTACGAATGTACGTTGCTAGGAAAGATAAAATTTAAAAAATTCTTACTTTTAATTATGATTTAGAAATAAAAGTGTTTTTCCATTTGTTTTCTTAAATTGCCCGAAAAGGCAATAGCGTGCCATGTAAACCATTTTAGATCAAATTTTTTTTAGAAATACTAGTGTTTTTGGATAATTTAAGTTAATTGAATGCGGCTTTAATATGTAAACATTTAGCTGCTGTGTATTGATGAAAGAAATTCCAGTATAAATGTGAACATTGTTAAGAACAATGGATTCTTGAAGGATTTACTTTAATTTTAATCATTACGTGCTATTCCGAATAATAATATAAAAGATAAATAGAGAAGTAGCAGGAGAAAATATATTATTCATTTAGAAAGATGACAGAAAGTTAGCTTTATTTTAAGAAATTATTTGTATACTTTTTTTTGTATACTTTTCTATAACCTGACAAAATTTGAAAGCTCTAAACTTAAAAAACACAGAATTATGATACCTTTGCGTTCATTTTTGTTTACATATCTATGGCAAATCAAAACTTTAAACTTATTTATCTCAGAGAAAGATAAAATAACTAGTTTGTCTTCATTTAAAATGCTAAAACTTTTTTTCTATTGTGACTAATGCTTTGATTTTTCTTACCATTGCTAATAGTACATGCAACAAAAGTTGGTATGCATTTTTGAATCAAAACAATACTTATTTTTTTTTAAATATTTGAACTCAAAGTTTGTACATTTCTTAAGGAATTTTCAATAAGCATTCATAAAAAGAAGTATTGTACGAATAATAATAATGTTATCGCAAAACCCATGCAACCTTTTGTTATGCAAAGTTTGATGTACTCGTAAATCAAATTTCATTCGTGTATATAAGGTTTGTAGGAGGAGTAGCATTTTAAAATCCCTTCAAAAATTTTAAGTTTTTTCTTTAAAAAATTAAATGGCTAGAATGGCTTTATCAGAAGATGATATAGTATAGCAATGTGATCAAAAATCATAAAAAATTTAAATCACATATCTTTATTTTAATTTAAAACGTAATACAATAGCCCTGATGAATGCTTAGAAAAAGCAATGTAACGACTACTTCCTCTTTGTACATCAAAATAACTGAAAAATACACAGATCTCATTTTAATTTTTCCATTTTGGATATGAAATAAGATTCAAACTTAATAATATACAATTTCCCTACTAACTGAATGATTGATTATTAATATCTGACTTCAATGTAACACAAAGGTACAGGACTGCATATACCACAGTCAATGGATGAAGATAATACCGACCTCTATCCTTCTCTCTAGTCTGACACGCCATGTAAATATTATGATTCTAAGCTAATACATATTTCATTGTACTCGTCCGGTGTTTAGTTGCTCCAGAAATGGAACTTGTGACTCAACAGAATCTTCGCCAGTCTAGTCAATTTCCTATTGCCACAACCAGTAGTAAATAATTGAAAAAAAAAGAAACGAGCCTTACAGTAGTCGCATATGATGTGTAACATCTGACATGTTATCGTGGTAAATACGCAATAGTAACTTAAATCCTGAAAAAAAATGAATCGGGTATGATTGGAAATAATTTTCTATCGAATAATTATATCTTTATTAAAATTGTATTTAATTAACCCAAGAAGTAATGCAAATTTTTTTTATCAAAAATAATTATTCTTGTTCAATTTGGGGAAAAGCGGAAACACACGCAAGCAATAGAATTATGATAACTAAAATATGACACAAACACTTGTGATTTCAAAGTTCACACAAAGTATTTCATAACTTGAAAAACAGCGTCAATAACAGTACCACTGTTAGTTGTCGAAACATTTCGATTTGTGTTGATTTCTAGCTTGAGTTCATCATTCAAAAAAACTGAGTGGACAATCGTCAAGTTGCCTGACTGACAAATAGATTTGGTAAAGCAGTAGTTGGGTAGGCCGTTGATGTTTGTGAGAGAATTGTGTTCGTTGCACGTGCCCGAAAATCCTGCTATTTTAACAACATAAAAAGACTGGGCGCATTGATACTACAATTAACAGTGTTATATCTTTACAAGATCAGCTAAAGGTCTTAGCTTCTTCTTTGACCTAAAGTGAGAAACAAAAACAAAGATCCACGGCTTAAACGCTCGGGGGGGGGACTCTTTGAATGAAGAAGAAAAAACAGAACTTCACTCCGATGGTAGGAAAGACCGCCAAGCGCGCTGATTGGTCAAATAAACAGCGCGCGCTTCCCGACTTCCTGTTACGCATTCCTCCCTTTTCACGAAATCATCCAACAAATAAAAAATCACATCAAAGCGAGAGTAAAGATGTTACACATCAAAAACTGTGGATCATTTATCTGATGTTTTAAGAAACAGATAGGTCACAATAAATGAATGAAGCATATATGATACGAACAAAAAAGATTAAGAAATATGGAATATTAAACAAAGCTATATAGTAATACCTCGACCTACGCTACCCGACTTGCATAAATCCAGAGTTACACGATTTTCAGAACTCGTCGATTCGACTTTTTTTTCTTTATTTTTCATCATTGAAACTCAGGAGATTTTAGTTTCTCAGTAAACAGTAAACTAATGAAACTCTGGAGGAACACTAGAGCTTGAGGAAATAGGTAATGTGATTGAAGAAGTTGTCGATCTTGTCAGGAAAATAAATTTAGAAATTGATAATGATGACGTTCAAGAATCAATGAATTCTCATAATTATGAGCTGTCAATGTATGGATAAGAGCAAGTCATTGAAGAACGTTTGAGTCTTTATATCTAGTTCAAGTGAGTGAGTGACTGACTGAATATTAACGTCGCACTGTTCAGGTACATGAGGGCTTTTGGCGACGGACCTCGTAATTTTGAGCCATGGTCATATATCTAGTTCAATTAGAAGATCGAATGATAGTGTTCGGAATTTGACAGAAACTCTCAATTTAGTTGAAAAATGGTTACAAATTTGAAAAAATACAGACTCCAGTGAAGAGCGTGTTTTTTCAACAAAACAAAATGTGAAAATATATTAGTAGGAAACTGCGGAGAAAAAATATTTTGTGCATGAACAAACTATTATGTTAGATTTTATAAAACCTAAATACATCAAAAGAACATGGGGTTGTGGTTTTGTATTTGTGTCATATAAAATTTTATTAGACATTTTTTTCTAAATTATTAACTTCAAAAATAATTTCTATGTATTTATATGCGGAATATATCCCGACTTACGCGAATTCGACTTCCGCAACGTATGACTCAGTCCCAACTATCGCAGTAAGTTCGAGTTGTTATTGTACACAAATTATTCGGACATTGAAGTAAGAATGATGTGAAATGCGTTGTTCCAAAAACGGTTCTTTCAACATCTTTGTTGCTAATTGCTGATTCAATTATAATACTGCTGATATTTTTTTAAAATATCAAAATATCAACAGTATTATAATGTTGATATATACATTATAATACTGTATAATGTATACCAACATTTCTGAGCGCTCCCTCACCATATTGCCTACCTAAGGGTGTGGGGGGAGGAAATAAAGCATGACCAGAAATATCTGTAATAATTATTATTTTATTACTATTGAGCACACTAATCAACCACAAGTTAAACTATAAGAGGAGACACTAGGAGTGATATAAAGAGGGCAATGTACTCGAAGTGAAGAAGCGCATGTAATTAGTTTAATTTAACCTAATCTATCTTAGATTATAAATTCTCAATCTGCTAATTTAGTATAGTGGCGAATTCCCTTCTTAACTCAAGTTGGGAAAATGAAATAAATCTCACCTACGTATAACCACAACAGTTCCTCCACTCCTTCTATCTTTCAATTACAAAACCCTGACTTTATGTAATCAAACTAATCTCTTTATCAGGGTTTCTTCTTGAAAGGAATGGTTGTGAATTAAAGCGAATGCTAGCCCCAAAGTTTCCACAAGAGGATTAATTAGAAAGTCACTTAGAGATTCGTCACACATTACAGTGATATACAGTGATGTATATCGCTGTAATATACTGTGATGTATATTACAGTATACACCACTGTATACTGTGATACAGTACATAGTGTATACTGCGGTTACTCAATCGATTTAACTCTTTATCTACTGATGGTACTTATAAGAACCACCCACTTTAAAAATACATAGAATAATAATTTTTTACTAATATTCTGACGGTACTTAGCAGAAATACTTTTTTAATTCTTTCAGGGTATATGGGAGCACGGGTTGTGTATGATGAGTAATTTCGCCCGGAAGGTGAACAGTTTTAAAACTGAGGTTGCGTTTTTAGCTGACATTTTGATGGGATTTCCAAGATTGTCATTTTTGCTTCGCAAAAGTGGTTAAAGTCAAAAGTAAGTGTCTCGTTTTTTACATGTTAAATAAGACCTTAGAAAACGATTTAACTTTTTATTTTAAATGAACAGTGTATATAATTGATTTTACAGTTGAATAACTTTGTGGTACTTTTAAGTGCAGCCTTTACACTGGATGTTAGAGAAAGAACTTCGTGTTTATTTTTCATACGGTTAGGTTTTTTTTTAGTATTGTGTTGTAGCGTCTATACTAAAGAGTAATAGAGTTATGCGTTTTTTGGCATTTTTTTAAAAATTTAACTTATTTACTTTGTCCTTTTACTATTTTTTAACGTTTTCAAAACATTTTGAAGTTTGAACCTGAGTTTGCCTTTTTATCACACAATTAAATAAATTACAAATAAATATTAAAAAATTTGATTTATTAAAAAAATAAACATTTTAATTTCTTTATGTATAAATGAGATTTAACGATAATAGACGGTTTTTAGGTATTATAATGTTTTTCCTCTTCTTAGAATGTCTGGGGAAAAGAAGCCAATTCGTCAAGAGGCTTTAGATTTCTTACAGAACCTACTATCTGAAAACAATTATGTACTAACAGATGATTCTTTAGATAAAGAAGCCAAAACAAATAATCTTCTGGAATTTTCATCAGATGCTTAAGAAGACGATATACAAACAGAACAAGATATTCTTCAATAAAACTACATTATCGTGACATAAACGAAAACTTTAATGGAATGGAAGAAAATATTTGTTAAAATTTAAGCAGATAAATGATCGTTTCTGTCTTATGTTTAGTTTATGGGAATCGAAGCAAAAACCTCAAATCAGGGATGCCAAAAGAAAAAAAAAAGATCAAACAACTCTATCTGATCACCAACATCTAACTTAGCAGAAAGTTCTCAAAAACTGGAAGCTTAACCAAATCGGCGTATTTGCTTTAACTTTCAATGCTGAAGTATGTGACCTGAAACATAATCAGAAGTTAGACGTTTTTTTTACACCATCACAAAGAATAGAATCTAGTATTTATTGAAAAAAAATCTTAAGAAGGATCTGTCCTTGTATTTCCTTTTTTAAGAATCACGATACATTTTTTTTCGATCTGTACTGAAATTTTTATGAATATTTACGAAATTGGTTCTGTTGACATAATAAATTTTCCTTTCGTTTCATGTTTATCGCTTTTTTCAAATTTACTCTTTTACTATCTTGACTAATATGCATTCCCTTGGTTGATCAGTTTCAACTTCCGTCAATAGAGATCACAGAGGCCCATTTCTTTTTTACATTCTGCTAATTTACATTTATAAACGATTATAAGTCGTACAACACAGCAATCAAAACCATTAATTTGTTAACAAGGGAAAAATGTAGCATTTTCATAGAAAATATTTTGGAACAATTGTGGTCGCGTGGGGAACTCGGTTAAAACAAATACCTTAATATTGCAAGAAAAACCCTCCCAAAAAAAGAGAGAGATTTGTGACAAATGCATTTTAGTTCCTATTAAGATCGTCATATATAGGATGCAGTTGATAACAAATAAAAAGTTCGCACAGAATTAGTGATTTCATAAGCCTCACATTAAAAGTATATTTATTCAATATAAAAACATGGATGTTAGATCTAAAAAAGAATTGCATTAAACGTTGTTCATTAAGCTAAATATTTTTTAGAATAATCAAAAATAAATCTTGGCCACACACACACACACACACAATCCTTCAAAGTGCTCTCTATGTTTTTCCAAAAGTCATAAAACTCTTTCACATGGAAAAAAGCGCAACAGAAATACATTATTTACAACTTCCCTAAGAGAAAAAGTGAAGGAATTTACTATACCAGTAAGTTCAAAGTTCAAGCAGATGATCAACAAATATATTCTGCTTCTTTGGTGAAAAGTGAATTAAGTCTTCCTTTTCATTCTACAGCTCATGTATAGTATTCAAATAATAATAACAGTGATGGAATTTTCACCTTCCAAGAATATTTCTCTGAGTTTGGGTTTTACCTATGAAAGAGTAGTATTTTAGGTTTAAAACAAAAACGTAATAAAAAATCTCTCATCGTGGGATTACAGCAAATCAAACAAAGTGTTTATTTTTAAAATTTGGTTATAGGATCAAAAAGATATAGCTAATTAGCATTTTGTAGTGGAAGGTAATATCACCAGATGATATATATAAATTATATAAGTGTAAAAGTGTATTTTGTATTATGTCAGGAAGTATTTTGTTTTACTTCATTCGAGTAAATTAATTTTTAAAACCTTTTACGCCCCCGCTCGGAGGCGTGCCCTACAGTTTGAGAAACGCTGCCGTACGATGTACGGGCAAACAGTTTGAAGTCCGCGGACCCCCGGGACCTCGTCGTGCCTGTCTCGGGGATCCGCGGACTGTCTCAAATAACATTGAGATTTTTCTTTTTTATAGACTGTCAAAAGCCTCGGGGAAAAATTGAAAGATGTGCCATACTAGACTCGATCACTAAATTGTTCATGATGAAGAAGCTCTACTGGTACTTATATTTTGATCAAGAATATTAAGTCATGGAGAGATGTTCAAAATCATGGTGGAACTCCATGTCAAGCTTATACGCAAAGAGGAAAGGCGATCGAAAATTTAAGAACCAATGGCTAAGGGGGTTAATAAAAATGTGGATTCTTTTCAGCAATTAATAATTTTATTAGTTTTTATCTTGCTGATACCTTGATACCTTATGTAATTAATCGAATTATTTTGGTTAAAATAAATTATTTTTTGCTGAATCTTTATATAAAAAAATTAATATTCATATTAATTTGTTTCACTTCTGGTCTATTACTTAATTACACTGGTGTCCAAAAGTTAAGCATAAATCGTAAAATGCGAAAAACATGGAGTAAATATTCGTAAAATTATTCAAAATTTCTTGCGGATATTAATTGGGTGGAGAAGAAACATTGGGTTTAAGCAACACTTTTCAGTCGACTACGAACTGCGCGAAACACCGGCGCAAGTCGGAACGCGGAGAAACCGATTCACGCAGCATAGGCAGTTCAGACAAGTTTCGTACATCTGCTGTGAGAAGGAACGTTGTTAACCATCAAACAAAGTGAATGATGGCACAAAGACGCCAATTGGACATGTTTACGAAAGGAAGAATCGTTGGAATGCTGGAATCCTCGCGATCACAAACCGAAGTGTCTCGAATTCTGAATGTGGACCAGTCTGTGATCTCAAAATTGTGGCAGAAGTTTCAAAGAACGGGAGATGTTTCCCGACAACCAGTATTAGGTCGACCAAGAGTCACAACCCCTAGCCAAGACCGATATCTGGTAATAAGAGCGCGACGTCAGAGAGGCAGTACTGTCAGAGCACTGGGTTCGGCACTCACAGTCACCACAGGAATACGAATTTCGAGACAAACTGTTTACAGGAGACTCAACCATGCTGGAATGTATGCCAGAAGACCAGCAGTTTGCATTTCGCTCACGTCTGCACAAAAACGTGCTCGTTTGATTTGGAGTTTGAAACATCAACATTGGAGTATGGGAGAGTGGGCCAGTGTGATGTTCAGTGACGAGTCCGGTTTAGTCTGAGTAGTGATTCTCGGCGTGTAACGATATGGAGAGAACGTGGAACACGTTTTGAACCAAGAAACATAACGGAAAGACATCATTTTCCATCAAGGGGAGTAATGGTATGGACAGGCATCATGATGGACAGCCGCACAGACCTCCATTTCCTTGACACGAATTCTGTGACTGCTCAAAGATACAGAGACGAAGTTCTTGTGCCTTATGATCGCTTGTTTCGAGGTGCTGTCGGTCCTGACTTCATATTCATGTATGATAATGCGCCATGTCTCCGAGCGGTGCTGATTGATGACTTCCTTGAAACGGAAAACATCCAGCATATGTCATGGCCTGCGAACTCCCCTGATTTAAATCCTACCGAGCATATATGGGATATGTTCGGTAGACAAATTGCCGCCCTTTCGCACTCACCAAGCCCCGTTATAGAACTGAAGAGAGCTCTCCAAGAAGCTTGGAACCGTTTGAGCCCACAACTCATTCATCATCTCATAGCAAGTATGGTAAATCGCTGTGCAGCGTGCCTGGCTGTCAGAGGTGACCACACGCCTTATTAAACTGCAGCATCAATATTTTATTGAATGTTTTCTTCCATTTTTTCTTTAAAGTGGGAATCCTTGCTATGCTCAGTTTTCTTTCAAACCGCTACTTTGGGTAATAAAATTAATTATTATCATTCTTTTGATTTGCTTCCTTATTTTATAACAATCTTACACTCGCATATCCGTTTCCCACCATTCTAAATTACAGTTCTTTCTTTATTCACATAATTATCAATTATGCTTAACTTTTTGACACCAGGGTAGTTTTTTTTATTACAGCTGTAATGTTACTTACAATAAAGAACCAATAATTGTTTAGAATAATTTTGTAAGAAATATATTATTCCACTTCCAAAATTTCTACAGGGAAGAAACTATTTTCAATTTCTTCTACGCCAGTTATAAATATATTTATGAAATGATGAAACCAATTAATAATTATTACTCTATTCTATTAAAAAATGGCAGTTAATTATTTTTTTCCAATTAAATTTTTATTTACATATTAATAACAAAAAGAAAGAGAAGAGTCTTACTTTTTTTCATAAATGTAAAATTTATTCGCGCTTTGTAAAAATAGGCACTTTTTTTTTAGAATATATATATATATGTAATAATCCCCATTAATTATTCTTAATAACTTTTAATTACCTTTGATCCATCCCTTTAGGACCAACGTTTTAGTAATAAGTTAATCCGCCGCCTAACGAGAGTATTTTAAACTACATCCATCCACCCACACAGATCACGTGATTTAAGCTGCCTATATATACCGAGACTCCTGGAGACCGCGCCCTCTTTCGCTTCTGCTTTGTGTTTCAACATGTAGTCGGCTGCATTGTATTTGTGTGTGCTTCTATTGTGACGTCCCTGCAATGTCTTATATGTTCAAGATGGATAATAAACAAGTTTATTCAATCACCGTACTGCCTTATCACTCTCATATAAAGAATCCATTCCAAAAACATCAATCGTAATTAGTAGTAATCATATAAAAAATACCTTTCAACGGCCACGTCTATTTCATAAGTCGTAGGATTGTTAGTTGCGTGGGAAATAAAAATTATAAGTCAAAATTATTACAACCAAAATGATAATAACCGTCATCGACCAAAATAAAGAAGAAAGGAGAAAAATGTCTGTGTGTGTGGATATATCCATTCATCATACGATGTGCCAAAGTGTTCAACTACTACGTTTAAAAAACGGGAAATTTCCCGTCTCGTCTCCATTGCGTAGAAAGAAAAAAAATCCCCTGTCAAGCTTCAAGTTTTCTGCGTGTTTTCTAACGAAAATAAATCTTCTCATCAAATATATGTAATAGAAAAAAAATCAACCAACAATTAAATCAACAGTTCGATGCTCAAATGAAAAGAAATAATAAATCTTTCTAACCTTGAAGTGCGCGAGATATGTTTTTGGCAATATTTAGTTATGTGAAAAAGTGCAACTCAGCGATATTTTCATCATTGATAAGTTTTTCTTTTTACTCTTTGTCATTTTAATTATTTGTTTTTTCTCTAAATTGATTATATATTTTTCCTCATTCATTGTTGATGATTTATTTTAAAATGTTTAAGAAATATTTTGTTATTAGTATGCGTAATAATTTGAAAGCAAATTTAATAATCTATTTTGATTCAGAATCTTGCAATGATTTTAATTTATGGTTTAGATATTTTGAAAATATTTGTTTTAAAGTCGTCGATATGAAATGGTTTAGTATGGGGTAGTGGTATACCAATATAGTTTCTTTATTTAAAGCCTGGTCTTACCCAGCATTTTTTTATTATAAGCCTGGTTATACCCCAGCAAATTTTTATGTGTCTGGTTTTACCCCAGAGTTTCTTTCAATATTATGGGTCTTACCCCATCGTTTTTTTTTAAAATTATTCTTTGGTCCCTACCACCATTGCACTGTTATTATGGTTTATTCTAATGTTTTTTCAATATATGTGTAACAAATTATTTTCATTTTTCGATTGTATTTAAATTTCTTGATTGGGCAGTATATATTATTGTGAATGTTATTAACATTTTGAAAACGTTTCCAGGGATCTCGGTTTTACCTTTTGAAATTTCGGATTAAATTTACTTAATGCTATGTTTTGTTTTGAAAATAAACTGCATAAAATGATCATTTTTTGTTTTGATATTTAACATGAGAATTGATAACTTTACAGTGTTTTAAGTGTTTTACTGAATCAATACCAAAGATTTGATATTTTTATTTTGAGAATTTTATGTTGATACTATATTTGATATGTTTAATGTGGTTTTAAGAATTTTTGGTTTCTATTCGATTTACTCTTTTTTAGAATGAACAATTTATTTGATATGAAAATGAACAACTTTAATGTGTTTGAAATAATAATGGTTTTGAGAGCACTTAGGCTGAGAAAATAGTAATAAATAAATAAGCAAATGTTTACATTTAGAATAAATAATAAGGGTTTTTGTAAGGATTGTGCATAGTGAGCACCTCAAGGGAATAAATACACCTTTGATTGTCAATATACTATTGCCTCCAAACTTATACCTTTGTCATAATAAAATTAATACATAAAAGAAAGCTATAAATAGTTTTTAAAAAAATCTCTTCGGTCGACTTGCAATTTCCAGTCTTGGGATATTTGTTTTTGAAGTTATTGTGCAACTTTACACGATAAGAAGTAAAACTTGTCTCAAAGATTGTGCAAGGCGTGGGTCATCCTAATTTGTTTCTTTTCACCCTCAGTGCTCTTATATACAATTTCATATAATTTTTTAAGAAATTATCTTTTGTATTTTAAGAATTAATATTTTTGAATTCATAGCCAATATTAATAATGTGGTGGATGGTTGTTTCAAAATTTTTACACGATTTATACTTTGGCAAATTCTCGAATATTTTTATGTTAATGTTGAAGTGAAAGAAAATTTTTTAAATAATGATAATTTAAAAATTTAATTTTGTACTTTATATCTCTGTATGATACAGGTGTGGACCAAGGGCCCTGGTGCACACACGGGTCTTGCGGAGGGGGAAATGTAATAATCCCCATTAATTATTCTTAATAACTTTTAATTACCTTTGGTCCATCCCTTTAGGACCAACGTTTTAGTAATAAGTTAATCCGCCGCCTAACGAGAGTATTTTAAACTACATCCATCCACCCACACAGATCACGTGATTTAAGCTGCCTATATATACCGAGACTCCTGGAGACCGCGCCCTCTTTCGCTTCTGCTTTGTGTTTCAACATGTAGTCGGCTGCATTGTATTTGTGTGTGCTTCTATTGTGACGTCCCTGTAATGTCTTATATGTTCAAGATGGATAATAAACAAGTTTCTTCAATCACCGTACTGCCTTATCAATCTCATATAAAGAATCCATTCCAACAACATCGTCGTATTACAAGTAATCATATAAAGAATACCTTTCAACGGCCACGTCTATTTCATATATATATATAGATTAACGATTTTTCTGGCAAAAGGCTTAAGTTTAACAGCTGTCTGACATTTTTTGCTGCATTCGAGAAATGCATAAAATGACCTTCTTTAGTTAACTATTATTTCAAAATTGTTTCTCATGTTTAAATAACAAACAATATTTTTTTAAAGAGACCATTTATAATTGTATGTTTAAACCATTTTCGGTGTACAAATACGCTATCTTACTTCAAAATAACACTAATTGAATTCACTACGTTAATCAAACGAATTTTTTTCGACAGAAAATTTTGTTAGTGCTTGAAAATGCTTTATTCTTAGCAATAAATTTTTCGGTGAATTTGTAGAATCGGCCACTAATCCGCCAATTTTTGAAAAACTACTAATTTGTCGCGTTTTTGCGTGTTTTGGAGTAGCAACCCAACCACAACACGATCTGACTTCTCGCTCACTCATACAAAAACAAAAGGGTTACCAGATTTGTCACACTTATCGATTTGGCGAGAAAATAATTGGCAGGATAAGTGGAAGAGTCTACAATTCAAATAATTTTTATATGATTTCAAGCAATTATTGTTATAAAAAATCCTTCGTTCTCTTATTTTTTTTTTAAAAAAATAGTCAATTGATAACATTTTGATACAATTTATAATTTTGTATCTTACATATGTTATTAAAATAAATAAATATATATATATATATATATATAACGAATCATTTCTTATCCATTTTGTACACATTAAAACCATTTATAAAACAAAACAAAATTTTTATGAGAAAAGCAAGAGAACATTGCACAAATTTTCAAAGCCATCATAGGAAATCTAATTAAAAAGGAGGTAAATGTTTTTTATATTGACTATTTTGGGAGCAATATCTCCCAACCCAATTATCTTAAAATAACTTTCTTACTTGTTTTTAAAATATAAATATTTTATAATTATTAAAATGAACTGAAAAAAAAGTTTAAAAAAGTCAGTAAAAAAGAGAACTATGAAAAAATGAAGAAGGTTATTAATTTAATTGTATTTAAATTAAACATTTCAGCTGAATTATTTGAAAAATGAAATATATATATACATCATATCACGATGGAAAAACATTTCTAGGAATTGAAAAGGAAAGAAAAAATAAGATTCAAGAGGCAACATCTAATTTAAAAACACAGATAATCCGATATCGCATTTGAAAATTTTCTTTGAAAAATTTGATGCAGTATGCTCTTTTAGAAAAACATTTATCGCAATAAAAAAAGAAACTGCAAGATTATTTGATGAAAGTCTTAGCTCAATAACAAGTGAAAAATACAGATCTGACTACGAAAAATAATGTATCAATAGTTAAGTTTTGTTATATATACATATATCTACTCACTTCAGAAATTATAATTTTTATTTTTAAACATTTTCAAATTTTTTTTCGTAATTTTAATGAAATTTTACTTTTTAAATAGGGAATTCATATTAAATTTCATAAAAATCCTGCTTTAATACTCTCCGAATATCTGTTTTATAATACAATTTCGTTAAAGGAAAGGGAAGAAAATTTTAATTTTAGAAATTTATTACTTTTAATTAATGTTTGTGTGTGGTTTCTCAATCTTAATCCGAAACCTTTTTTTAATCGTAGATATAAATATTTGTAAGGTATTTTTTCATATAACTTTACCTTAGAATTCAGAGTGCATTTATTTTATTCAATTTATAGCAGCATTTGATTTTACGCTTACGAAAAGAGTTTTTTTTTTCTTTTATGACATTGTGCTAAAAATAACTCTTTAATAAACAGCATGTAAGAACCAGCAAATCGAAAAAGGAATTACCCATTCGATTCAAGAAACAATTGAATGTGAATTCTTATGCATCTTTGTAAAAAAATTCATGTGTTACATCATTTGTATACATTTTCAAAATAGGAAACTCTTTTTCGGTATCAGTTACCACCACGATCTAAAACCAACTCTAATACTTCTTTTATTATAATACCGTTTTTCTTAAATCACTGAAATTCAAATGCACCGAATTTAGAGGAATGAGGAACTAAATACAATTTTTATTGCAACGTTAAATTATAATTTTCTTACAAACTAAGAGTGTTACGAATCTATACGGTTCCTTCAACTAACTCCTTCGGGTTTCCTTTTGGGCCATCATTTGTTCATCCCACTTTTTCCGATGAAAGAAAGCGTGATTATGCAAATTAAGTTTAAAATATATATTCTATATTCGCGAGTTTTCAAATTAGTGAAGTGAGGATAGCTTGGATGTGAAGTGAATAGATGAGAAGCTAGCAATCCGGCAGTAGTACGTATACGTAAACACGTAAACAGTGTACGACGCGAGAAGTTGGAAATTCGGAAAGTGCTTAGTTCACTATTGGAGAAGTGTTTAAGGCCAAGTCTAAAAGATAAAAGGATTGCAAGAGTTCAGGTACTATGATCTTATTTCAAGTAGAAGTTAGAGAGTTACATTATTAGTGCACTTCTAAATTAAAACAAGCTTTGTATAAGTTATTGTAAGGATAGATTTGCATGATCGTATATATTATCCCCACGACATCTTGTCTCACCTTCGTCTACTAGTTGATCAAATGTATTTTAATTAGAGTGTTGTTTGTGTCTGTGTTGAATATAGAGATAAATAAATAATTTGAGTCCATCATGTCGTATGATCATTTAGTTCCTCCCACACATCTAGCCGGGTCACAGGGAAAAAGGAATGCAAATTCATTACAAGAGTAGTAAATAAAATTATACCAATTGCTTCAAGATCTTTGAGATTTTTAAGAATATACATTGCAGTTTACTTTCAAAGATATTAAATATAATAGAATATGAATAAGTTGCTTGCGACCCTCTTAACTTCGGAACCTTTGCTGCTATATTCATTAAAATGTTGTATATTTATTAAAAAGTAGCCATACTCTACTGAATAAAATCTTCTACACAGCTCCATTTCGTGGAACACTGCAAATTTAACTTCTATATCGAAAATGGAACGAGATTCGTGCCCAATTTGCAAAGTTTTAGAGCAATCTCTACTTAGTATGAAAGTTACCTTGTGAACATTAATGCAAAAAAAAATAGAACGGTTAAACCACGAATATGTTTTTTCATGATTTCCTACACTATGGCGTAAGAAAAGGATATGAGAAAGAAAAAAGAAACAAACTATTTATAAAAAGATAATTTTATTTGAGATGTTCAAACTTCTCATGATCAGCTGTAATGCACATTTGGTCCCTCGTTTAAATGATAGCTGCGAACGTTGGAGCATATAACGGGATACGTTGGCTAAACTAGCCGTATTGCGTCCTTGAATGTCATGTAATGTTTGTAAATGGGTCGCATACACTTGCTGCTTCAGGTGGAGTGGAGACTAATCATCATGACCATTCCCGATTATTTGATCAACAGGATAGCGCGCCTTATCACAAAACATCTTCATTAAAACAGTACCTCGTCAAGGAATTTGTGAACCAGAGGTTTGAACATTTCAAATAAAAGTACTATATTGTTATAACTAGTTCTCTTTTCCTCTCTCAGATCGTTTTTCTCACGTCACAGTGAAGGAAATCACAAAAAAAACAAAAAAAAAAAACAAATACGCGGTTTAACCGTTCTACATTTTACATTAATATACACAAGATGTCTTTTCGTACTAAATTGATGATGCTCTACAACATAGGTTATCAACGTGGGTGATAACGCCCCCCTTGTGGGCGTTTGAGGCTTTCAGGGATCAGTAAAAGACCTAGAAAAAATTAGGGGGCTTTGAGATGTAACGGAGGGGCTTGGGCAGATTAAGCAAATATAGTCTAAAAAATTAATAAAATATGCCGATAATGTATTAACAAAAGTAAACTTTAATACTGTTTACCGTAAGTCCATTTTATGTATTTAAATCATTTCTATATCACATGTACGAAAATTCACATATTTCGACAGTTCGGGAAGTGGATGAAAAACTTAAAGATTACATTACATTCAGACCTACATTAAAGTGAACGATATAGTAAATTTTAATTTCTGTAGTGGCGTGTTGTCTTTGTTTGTGAGCAGTAGGAAAAATGTTTCGTCCACTGCATTTCATTACATATATTATCCTAGATACATAATTAAATATTTTAACCAGAAATTAACGTGTGATTATTTAAAGACAGAAACTGTCAATTTATATTTATTTTAAGCAATAGTTTATTATGAATTACTTCGTATCATCAAGACCCCTGCCTGTCTTTATAACAGGTAAGCTAAAACTTTTATTCCACTCTTTTAAATGAAGAAGAAACTCAGTAACGTTTCAATTCCAACACTCTCCTATCTATGACTAAAATATATAATATTATACATCTAAATATATTTGTGGCAATAGCTATTTCAGATTTGCAAGTAAAAAAATCGGGGCTTTAAAAAATTAAATTAAAAATATATTCTATTAGTAATAGGATATTTTTTTAAAACTTAACTCTTGTTTTCACCATGAATTATGTACACTCTTATTTCTCTATAGTGGGAAGGGACGGTATCGAAATATTCACTAGAAAAGGGGGCGGTATGGAAATATTTGCTATAAAAAGGGGTGCCAGTTCAAAAAGGGTTGAGAACCTATGCTCCACAACATTGTAAATCCCTTTTTCCCCTGTCTCGTTACGTTTTTGTGATAGGAATGCAGACTCCACAGTATTCCATCAGGTGACGTTGTAGATGGTTTTATTCTGTAGCATATGTCTACTTTACTATACCTAGACATCTCTTTTTTAATGTAGCAGCAGTTTTTCCCAAGTTAAGGTATCCGACCACCCTAAAAATGTAAATTTTGCAAAAAATTGACAATTTTTTTATGATTTTATTTTATAGGCCATCTTTTTGCTTTATAAAAATGCCAAGTTTATTATTTTCCGTTCACTAGAATAAACACTACAAGTGTTTTAATGAAAGCAGATGCCGTTACTTTTAACAAGATGTCAAACTTTAAAACGCATTTTAATCGAAATTTGTTTTTCTTTTTGAAAATACTCAAACGGGGCCAGCGATTGCTCAAAAAGTTTTGAAAATAATTTACGGAAATTTTTTGTGTATGTGCTGTATAATAGTAGAAGTGTTTTAACTTTCAGATTTATCAATCACTGTTTTATTAAAAATTTGCAGCCCCTTATGTGAATATAATCACACTTTTCTTAAGCAATTGCATATAATAACAAATATAAAGTGCTCTAGTTTTCATAAAAATTAAAATATCTCTTATCCTAAAAGTCATTTCAAAAATGAATAACTTAGCAACATATCAGATTTGAAAAACTGAAAATCTGTTCATAACCTTTTGTTACAGAATGAGCCACGTTTATGTTATTTTTTGTCAATGTTTACCCATTTTTGTAATTTCTTTTTCTTTTCTTAATTTTAGTATATTTATCTTAAAATAAATTAAACAAATCTAAAAACAACAAAAAATTCTCCATATCTTCATTTTTTTTTAAAAAAAGTTGTCACAAGTAGTCGAATACCTTAAGAGTGAGACAAGTGACTTTACTGTATGTATTATTATATTAGAGAAAAACTATTTTAAAAATACTAAGATTTGTTTTATTGTTGTTTATTTACCTATATCTAAGATCCAGATAAAATAATCATAAAATATAAGACAATAGCCAGAACATCTATAGAATATTTTGAAAATAACACTTTCACATTTTTTTATTTATATATAAAATTACAGTACATATAAAATTATGAAACACATGAGCACAAAATATATGTATTTATAATCAAATTTTCATAGATCTTTAAGGAATTCTTGTCTCACTACTTAAAATGGTAGTTACTTATAAGATTGTGTGTAAAAACAAATACATTCCGTTTTTCATAATAATTCCCATCATCTTTCAACAAAGAGGTAAGGACGATAAAAATGTTTCAGAATACAATCAAAAGCTTAGAGATTATTTATCAATACCTTGAAAAAATTGTTATAGTCGTGCAACGTGAATCATCTAGATGTTGGCAGAAATGTTGGTACACATATATAAAAATATGAAATCTCAGGGGTATTGATTTTGTCTCGAGGGGTGAAAATATAAACAATTTTCAAACAGGTATACTTCCTTTAAATTTAAATTAAATAATTCAAATCTTTTACACATTATTTACACATAATTATGGTTTTAAAAAAGTACAAAATGTTTGAAATATAATTATAATTTTAAAAATTATAAGCATATGTAAATAAGAAATAATTTTGTAATAAATATCAAGAAATTCTTGCGTCACGCACGCTATTTTCTAAAATAGTAGCCTTTGATGTAAAAAACTTTTATATAATTATAAAAGTTATTTTATATAATTATAAAATGTATCATACTCTTTAAGCCCTAGTAATTTAAGAATAATATATCTTTTGCATTTCAAAATACTTGAAAAATGTTGAAATTTTTTTAAAGAATTTAAAAATATAATTTTTTTTTATTTTTAAAAAAAATTAATTTATTATTCTATTTATTTAAAATTACTAAGGTCTAATAATGGTACATTTAAATTTATAAATCAACGTATTGCTAGTAATTAAAGCTTCTACTTTTGAAAATAGCATGTGCAACGTAAAACTTAATATTGTTTATAGATATATTTCTTATTTTCATATGCTTATAATTTTTAAAATTATGATTATATTTCAAACATTTTACACTTTTTGGAAGCCCCATTCTTTTATAAGTATTGGGTGAAAGATTCGAATTATTTAATGTTAACTTCAAAGAGTTATATGTATTTAAATATTGTTTATATTTTCAGCCCCAAGAGAAAGTTAACACCCCTGTGACGCCTTATATTATTATTTAATTCATGCAGTAACCTCAGTAATTTGTTTATAAGCATCTATTTTTAATGAACTACCACTTCATTTGGTGCATATTTTGAAACTCTATTCAATATTATATCTTTTAAGATTTTACTCAAAACTATATACAGATGGAAGCAGGTTAACTACACACAACTGGTTATAACTCTACAAAGCAGCCCTCAGTTAAGCTTGTACAGATGTAATACTTAATATCCAAATTAAGATAATTCTCTCCCCTAGAGTGTTATATGCATACTTACAATTCTTTGAATAATAATGTTTTAATTATTAATGATGCATTATTTATTTATAGCAAACCCAAATATTTGTATATGCTTACTAATTTCAGCCGATGTGCTTAGAAAATACTTTGTCCTGTAGAAAGCCATTAAACCAGAATAGCCCTCATATTTCTTTTTAAAAAAAATCATGTAGCTAAAAGAACAAAAGAAGCAGATGTTTATATTAAAAAAAGTGCATGGATCATATAAAGAAAAAATGAAATTTAGCAAAAATTGTTATTTATATACACATTGACTAATCGAGGAAAAGATTGAAGCTCGTTAAAAGAAACAAAATAATGTTTCACATGTTTTTGAAACTACTATATACCAAGGGAAAGTTTTCAAAAAAAAATCTATTTTCATATTTTCTTTCATTTAATTTCTCTTTCTAAAAAATTATGTTCCTTAAATGTGTCTGTTTAAAAATGTGTTTAAATAATATCTGAGAAAATATAAGACAAACACTTTCGGAGAACATTCAGAAACTTAATCAGAGTAAAACATATAAATCTAAGGATATTTGCTGAATAAAAATACATTTTCTCCAGTTTTCAGTAATTTTGCTGCTAAATTAATATTTATTTGTAGAATTACTTATCAATTTATATCAGAAATGAGTTATGCCGTTTTAATCATTAACTATGAAATATATCCTTGCAAGAAATATTTTTCATTATTAAGAATTCCAAGCGTTCTAGCTCTCGAAAATTAATTATTTATCGTTTAATTTATTAGATTAATGGCATTGCTCTTCCAATATCTTTATTAAATTATTAATAATTATTAAACTATTCATAATTTTCTACCACAATTTCAGGATTTGCATTACAAAAAATATCAAAAGGAATTAATATCATAAGCGAATCTTACTAAGAATCATTTTTGTTAATGACACTTGTATAAACGGAATAAATTACAGTCTACCAATATGATTACACTCATCTAGCAAATAACTGGAAATAATCTATATAGATTAGTACAAGATTTAAAAATAATTGAGCTTGAAACTCATATGTTATTCTGGCATTTAATATCCTCTCTCTAATTGGGAATTTATATACTTATACGATTTTCTTTCTTATTAATTAGCAGAAATTTGCCACAACTTTTACACTGTTTACATTGATGAAACTAAGTTGTTTTCTTACTTAAAATGATACACTTACTTCGATAATACTGGGGTATTCGCTTTGCTTACCCCCCCCCCCCCTCTTCCCAAACACTTTAAAGTGCCTCTTGTAACTTTATATTCCTAATTTGAAAGTATTTGCTAGCCTGAATATTAAAAATTATTTTCAATATTTGGAAGAACTCTTACATATTTTAATGTATCCTTTAATGAGGAGAGATAAACTAATTCTAGAAGAAACATTTTATTCGGTATAATTTAGACAATTAAATCACATGTAAATATTGTTAACATGTTTAAGTGAATTATGTGTATATGTGAAATTCTCAACTTAAATATTATTTTATAATAAAAATACTGAACACATACACACACACACATATGCAAATAAAAATGAAATTACATTTTTAACGATGAATCTTTTTTTGAATTAGGGTAGGTAAAATAGAATTCCTTTTCATCTAAATGTCTATCGAAAGAATAAGTTCAATGTATTCTGAATAATGGCAATGAGGAATAATGATCATCAAGTCATCTACATATTTGATTCACTAATCATACTTTCACAACGCATGCGCCTGACTCCTCAGATATTCCTATTAATCAAAATAAACCTTCGAAAGAGATATCTTGTGGAAATTCTCATCACAGCTTGGAATTTTATGCCAGCCAGATTGCATCTACATTTATTCTTGTTGATATTGATGCAAGAAAAACTATGCTCAAAAATACATGCCGACTAAAATATAAGGAACTATTTCCCAGCAAATTTTTCATACATACAAAATTTTCAGCTGACAAAGATTGGTAAAAATTAATTAATGTCATAGCATGAAAAATTTTCTTCACACTATGATCTGACTACAAATACAAGTTAATAAATTCAAGTTGTAGCTTATCAAGAGCTGTATAAATATCAGCAGTAATGAGCTAACAGAGCAAATGGAATTAGGCTCAAATCTTGTGATCTAGTCCTCAAAATTCTGCAGAAGATATATTTGTAGAAACATTTTCAAGTATTTTATTTTCCTAATAAAATAATTTGTTTTCCTAATAATAAAAAATAAAAAAAATATATCAGAAGAATCTTTGATTACGCACGGAAAAGAAATCTCGATCCAAAGTGGATTTTCTGATTGCTTTGGCGGGCCACATGTGTCCTACTGGCTGCTGTTTGCCCACAACTGATATAAGATGCATGTACACACACACACGCTCACACACACACACACACACACATATATATATATATGTGTGTGTGTGTGTGTGTGCGTGTGTGCGTGCGTGCGTGTGGTACATATGTGTATATATAGCTATGCCTATACATATATACAGACAATAAAATATATTACATATATACAGACAATAAGGTATAACTTCAATCGTGTATTTTACAAAAGATAAAAAAATATAACAAGAAAAAAATAATATAAACACATTTTTAATTAAGATAAAAATGCAATTTATAAGAATCATTTAATTAATCGGAATATTAGAAGTAAAAAATTACACAAACGCTCATTTTAATTGGAATAAACAACAACAACAACAAAAAAAATAACTCTGAAAAATTTATCTTATTTTTTTTTTAAATTTTTGTGAGAAAAATCAGTTTTGTGAAAACACATAATTTTTTAAAAAAGCAATAAATTTACCTACTCTGAAAAATCAGTTTGAATAGGTTCTTCGAACAAAAAGCAGCAGAATGTTTGTCTCACACATGCTTCACATATATCAGCTTATATGCCCAATGTTTTAAACATCTACATAAAACATTTCAATTTTAATATTGCCATGTTAGCACTTATTTGTAGTTTACTAAGCGAAACCTAAAACTTATGCTTATTTGAAAGATTTTATTCAAATGAATTGTTTTAGTTAGTAACTCTATTTTAATTTAATTTCTTTAAAGAATATTAAACTCAATCATTTATCAATAACTATGTTTTCCATATTTTAACATACAAATTATGGAGCATTTACATTAATAGGTATTGTGTAGTTTTTTTATGTTCGTTAAGGTACGATTTTAAAGATTAATAATGAATGTGAAAGCTAGAAAAATC
This sequence comes from Trichonephila clavata, assembly GCA_019973975.1. Taxonomy (NCBI): domain Eukaryota; kingdom Metazoa; phylum Arthropoda; class Arachnida; order Araneae; family Nephilidae; genus Trichonephila; species Trichonephila clavata. Next base: position 42,615 of record BMAO01022732.1, read on the forward strand.
GTTTGCTGACATCTATTTTATTTATTCGCGGATGACCTATTTAATTATTGTTCATTAGAAATTTTATTAATAAAGTTCCTGTAAACTATGTAATCAATTTAAGCTGGTTTTTTCGCGTACTTTTTCACATCTTTCCAATACAATTAATCCAATAGCTGCACTTTATTAATTTATTAATTGTTGATCTTTTTGTAATTTTAGTAGATTAAATAAAATTGCTTTAATTTTATAATTTTTAAGAAGACTTTAAAAAGACGTAATAATTCATTTATTAAATCATAGTATAGTAGTAAATGAGGTTTAGGGTTTCTTAAATATCAGTAGTATAACCCACAAGATGGACCCGGAAACTATTTAATATGTTTTTATGGTAGATATTAATTCAGAACAAAATTAGTTGTTACTGGTAAAAACAGTCATAATAAAAATAATCAAATAAAAACTTAGTTTAAAAAAATGTTTTCAAAAGTCCTTTACATAGGCTTTACGACTAAAAGATCAGTGACACAAGTATTGAAAAAACAAAGAAAGAAAATAAATAAAATTCATATAAATAAATATTTAAAACTTTCAATACCTACATTTCAGAATTTTCACACTAAACTTAATTATTATATGGGGACTTTAAGATATATATATAAGCATTATTATTTTAACTTTATATTTTACCCAAGATTTATTCGCATTATTCGAAAATAAGAAAACATCTCCTTATTTCAATACAAGATCAATTCACAGTATTTTCAATGGTAACAAATCAATTCCAAATTAAGTTTTAACTCAGTTTCATTACATCATATTTAACTATTTGAGAAACTTTCAATACATGTATACTTTGAAACTTACAATTATTTTAAAGCATTAAAATTTCGACGGAAAATGTTTCTTAATTGCATTCAAAATCTAAATTTGCAATTACGTCTTGTTGAAAATTACTTTTCAATTTTCTTTTCATTCAATTCAAGGGAGAATTTCCTTTAGTGTAATTGTACCTAAAATGAAGAGAAATAAATTACTAGTCTATCAGTCACTGTTACATGATAGAATTCCATCCGATACCTTAGAGATGTCAATAGTTTGTGAACATTCTCTAATTATTCTCATTAATTAAGACGAATCCAGTATCCATTCTTATTTCTGGTAAGTTTTACGGGGAGGAATTTATTTCGATTGGAATTGCTAATGCCACTGGAGGTTTAGAACACTCATTCAGTAAAATTTGGGATTATATTGATGTGAAATCGAAAGCAGTCTTTCGGGTAATCGAAGCTTCCTTGATTAGATTGTTGTATTCGATTGGATCAATGCTTTTGTTATGCAGAAAGGCTCTTTAGTCATTGATTCCAACAAATAATTCAAAGGAACAATATTATTTAGTTTTATTGAAACTTTTCAATATGCTAAACTAAAGCAGTAAGAAGGTGCATATACAGTAAAATTTGCAACTATACTTAATAAAAGTAATTAAACTTTTATTGAATGAAATAGGATACAAACTTTTACTTTATGGAAATGATATGATGTTAATAAGATTGTAAATGTTGAAATGTACCTTGATCAACATCTTTTAAAACAATCCATGATCATATCTTTTTAAATGTATCTTTATCATATCTTTTGAAAAACTCTTTTTCTTATCTTACGATATACCAAGATCATATCTTCTGAAAAATATCTTGATAATATCTTCTAAAAAATATCCTTATCTTATCTTGAAAAATTTGTCAATTCCATCTTTTAACTTGACTGTATTTTTTTTACTATACGTTTGAGCATTTCTTGAAAGGATGTCTCGTTAAAGTTTAATAATTGAAAAAATACAAGACATATCATTACCATTACAATAATATTTTGCAATAATATGCTAATTAAATAAAAAGAAAAATACATAACCATATAACTGTCCCACAATCTCATTTTTTAAACATTTGATTGATTACCATGACCATTGGGTAACGATAGACAATAGTTCTCCAGAAAACATATTATTTTAAAGAAAACTTTTCAAAATTAATTTTTAAATAAGATTTATTTCTCGCTTAAGAAATAACAAATTTTTTTTCAAAGAATTCTATTTCAGGTTGGCTATTATTAATAACGTTAGAATATCGCATACTTGTACCTTTGCAATTACCTTTATGAAAAGTTTTTAAAACTTTTATACAAAATTATTAATACGTGTACTTTTCAGAGAAAGTAAAACTGTGAGTCAAGAAAGTTTATAATAAAAAAAAATTAGCTGTGTATTATTACAGAAATGTGCAGCGAAATTACTAAATAATGATGAAGGATATCTACGAGGGTTGAAAAAATGTTACAAGTCGAATAAAGAAATATTTATTAACAACAGCCCGCAAGAAAATACAAAAGGGAATTAAGAGGTATATGTGCTATCACAGTTTTGACATAATCCCCAAATCTATTTAGGCATTTATGAGAGCGCAGATCCAACTTGTTTAACTTGTCTTTGTAGAAATCAGGTCCGTGTTCACATTGAGCCAGGTCTCGGGGAATGTTTTCACAGAACTGTCTTGGAATATCGCAGCACATCAGAAACGATATGCTGCACGCCACCATAGCTCAGTTCCAGCTCTGGCGAGATTTCACTCAGAGTTACTCATCGATCATTTTGAATCATTTCTTCAATTCGTGCCGTGTTGATTTCTGCCGCTGAAGAACTTGGCCTGCCGCTCCCTCCCATATTGCGGTTTTCGACATCCTGTCTGCCTGATTGAAAAAAGTGGCATCATTTCGCTACATATTGTATGCTCATTCTGTTCTGCTCTCTCAGATGCGGGCACATTCTTTGCCCATAAAAATTGAGACACGGCTCGCACTTCCAAACGAGACCGATTTCCTAATAACTTGCCATTTAAATCGTCCTTAACCATCCGAGAACTTTCTCTACATACCCGCAAACCAGCTGTATAACATACAGCGCCATTTGTAGCTACTCTGGGAAAATAAAATTTCTCTACAGTATGTAGTTTTCAAATGCTGCGGCTTGTAACCATTTTTTCTGATCTTCACCCGTAAATAGACCACTTGAAATAGACTTGTGAGATTTTATGCTTCTCATTAAAACTATTTGATTATTTTGGAATATGGTGAAATAATTTGTTTAAAGAAATTTCAGGATAAAAAAAGTAATTTTTATTTATCTTTTCCCATAAACCTAATTTCAAGAACCACACTTGAAACAGTCTTCAATGTCTAAATATAAATTTTTAAAAATTTAAAAATTTAAATTCTTTTTATGTAAATACAAAACAATTAAGGTAGACTTTAATTCAGAAATTATAATATGGAAATAAATACATAGAAACTCCGCAATAACCGCAAATTCACTTCTTCTAAATGGGATGCTTTAAAGAAAATAAAAATATTGAAGATAATGATTTACTCACTTGTGTTATTAAAGAATAAAATCTTGAGTTATGGTTTGTATAGTAAAATTAAGAGCTTTTTTCAAAGATTAGTTGGAGAAAAATTTATCTTTCTTTAGCTCATGAAATTAACCTGATTTAAATGGATGATTTCAGTTAAAAGTATTTTCAATCCATGATTGATATTTCAATTAATTTTAATTAGAAATATGTCTTTTTTTAACTTTAAAAATATAATTTTATCGTAAAATAGAAGCATATTTAAATTTTTAAAGTGATATATTTGTCTTTTGTTTTGAGAAGACGCAACAATTATTGATTTATGTTTGTAATTAATTTGATAATATACTCAATAGCAATTAATCTTAGATTACACCTTTTCATTACATAAACTAAAACAATTTCTTCTTACCTACTGTAACTCTACTATTCTACTTCATATTTCAAACAGATTATATTCTGATTGAATGAATAATGAAACATCTGTAGTTTGTTCTTTAATTTATTCATATAAATGCTTTTTTCAAATTTCCTAAAACTACGTACTGGAGTATTTTGCTTTAATTTTTTGCATTGCTGAATTCCATTAAGAGCTTAATGTCGTAGAAACTTTATTTATGTGTTTTATTAGATGAAATACAGTTTTCAAGTTTAATTAAATATTGGCGGGATGAACAATTGTTTATTAACTATTGTACACAGCGTTTTACATACGAGGGGTAATTGATAAGTAAGGTCAGCAATGGTATAAAATAAGTTTCAAACAATGTAAAATAATAACAGATGTATCAGAACGTAGGAAAGGTGTTATACTTTCATATTGTAAACTTATTTCTCAACATAGTATCCGCTAACAGCTACACATTTGTTCTATCATTCTATCCATTTCTTCATTCCGTTTATGAAGAAATATTCTGGTTGGCTGTGTATCCATTTGCACAGTGCTGCCTGAACTTTGGCATCCTGGATTCATCAGTATAACCTAGATAACAAGAGGAAAACCATGGCATATCGTCATCCTGGTTCTCTGAGTGTCAAGAAATTCAAAACTTTAATGTCAGCAATAAAAGTCATGCTCACCCTCTTTTGGGATGCACATTATGATCATTTAAGCAACGCATCCACAGAATCAGACCGGAAAGAAATGTCTTTCTTTTTGTATCACGACAATGCAAGGCCGCATTGCAGTGCACAAACAAAGGATATCATGGGAAAACTTGCATTAGCAGATGATTCACAGCTTCCTTACAGTCCAGATTTGGCACCGTTGGACTTTTTGTTGATTCTAAAATTGAAGGTGACTTTGAAAGGTCAGCATTTTTCAGCGGATGCCGAAGTTCAGGCAGCCGTGCGCAAATGGATATGCAGCCAACCAGAATCTTTCTTCATGGACGGAATGAAGAAATCTATAGAAGGATTGAACAAATGTGTAGCTGTTATTAGTGAATAAGTTGAGAAATATGGTTACAATAAGAAAGAGTAATAGATTTCCATCATTCTGATACTTCTGTTATTAATTTACATTGTCGGAAACTTATTTTATACTTTTAGAGACCTTACTTATCAATCACCCATCGTATATGTACAAATATAAAGATTATATCAGATTAGAATATACAGGAACATTTTACATTTTACTGTTTATTAGTTATTCGAAAGTAGCACACAGAATCAAATATTTATAACCAACTGTTTCATAACAAGTTAGTATCATTTGTATTAAAAAACTCAATTATTACATTTATTTTTCTCAAAATGAGTTTTCTTTTCTAATATTAAAAAGTCTTCGTTTAATTCAATTTTACCCTGAAAGTCACAAATTTTATTAATTGTATTCAATATATTATACAAAAAAATAACACGTATTGAAGTTTATGTTTTTTGTAATTTATTTAGAAAAATTAAACTGTTTAAGAACATTTGACAACTTATATAAAAAAAATAGCCTAACTATGATATACACATGTTTTCCACTATTATTGTTATGTAATTTAAATATCATTTGTTAAATTCTTTATTCAAGAAATTAAATGGAAAATGTTATTTAGAATTTCCCCGTATGAGAAGGAATTTCAACCTGTCCATTAAAAAGGTGAGATAAAATGGCTCGTTACACGTGAACTTATAAAACTGTATTTGTGTCTAGGTAAACTTCATATTAAATCCATTTCATTTTAAATTTTATATAATTAGATGTAAAACAAATTAGAGAATATTAAAGGTTTAGCTCTCTTATACCTTTAATTGAAAAGAAAAAGAAAAATCATGTTCGACTTTAATGTTCAGGTAAAATGATATTAAAATATGTAGCAAATTAATTTTATTACCTCCATGATAAATTCTAATATTTAGAAATAATGGCAAAAAAGTGACATAAACTTACATTCCAACTCAAAAAATCAGTTTTCAAAAGCAGAAAATTCATTACTAGATTTAATTCTCAAGATAAATGTAAAACTTTCAAATGGAAATTCTAATTCTAAAACAGAAATCTAAAAAGGAATTTCTGTTCAAATGAAGATTTATTAGACAAATTAATACTCGAAAAGAATTCTATATAAATGCGAAATTAATGAAATTAACAGATGTATATTAAGACTTCTTGATTTGGTATTTTGATTGAGTTATTTTGATTGAAATGTGCAAACGATTTATTCTACTCTATTATGTAGAATTTCTTTACTAATAACTGAATAATTTTCCTTTATAATGCTATCGTTCATATACAAAGATATGTTCTAAATTTCACAGGAAAGCTCAGTACTTCAAAAATTGAAAATCATGTGCACTTTATGTTGAATATCTTTCACCGTAAGTTAGATAACTATTTTATTTTACGTGCATTTTCAAATATTTTGTTTAAAACAACAATAAGAAAAATAATGAAAAAAGTCGTAAAAGTTTATCACATAAAGATAATTTTTAAAATAATATTATTTTAATCGTAGTTTTATGTGAGGATTTTATTATCTAGGTAAGGTAATTATGAAATACGTTATAACAATATATAAATGCTAAGGTTTCTGCACAATGGATTAATTTAGAATCAGAGACTATCGTATAATAAATGTTTTATGTCAATTATATTTATAAGCATATTTATTTATCTATTACATACAAGTAAAAGCGATATATTTAAATGAATTAAAATTCTACTTGCAATGAAATATTTCATTTCTTTTGTCTGTCATCACAGTATATATACGCCGGTTAAGTTATCAAATTCGTTTTATTACAATTTCACTTTTTATGTTATTTCTAACGCACAATGAGTAAATTTTGGTTTTTGATTTCTTTTCTCTCTATCATTCTTTTTAATTTATTTGTGTAGAAGCTAAGTTTATATTTTCCCCAGAATATATTGCAAAAATGGCACAGTTTACAAAAGCTTGAAAATGCTATTATTTGTTGTAACACAGGGCTTCTCAAACTGTCAATATTTGCGATCTAATATGCAATCATAATTTTCATCGCAGCCCCCTCCCTCCATACAATAATAATAATCTATACAAATCAATAATCGTATACTGTTACGCTAAGACTACAATACTAATTTAACCTTTTAAGTTCCACAGGCGTATATAAACATCTTACTCAGCCAAAGCATTAATTGCTCCAACGTATATATACGTCTTTCCGAAGTACGATATTTTCTGTGCACTGCCATCCGTAAAATTATCCCTAAGGCTTTGGAATGCATTAATTACAGGATGTACCGGATTTTTGTGCAGTACTTATACATTTATAAGTGTGTTATATCAGTGTAAATGAGTATTTTATTTTTTATTATGCAGTGAATAAATATTTTTTAAATCATATTTTATTTTCGACTTTTTAATATGCTCGGGCCCCCTGGTAGAGTTATTACGCCCCTCTAGGGGGCGTGCCCCACAGTTTGAGAAACGCTGGTCGTAACATATGAAAAAAAAACTTGTATACAATATCTCAAATTTGATTTGATTTAACTGTTTAATAACGTTGTTTTCCGAGACTGCACAAAAGCTATTGGGAATAAGCCTCATATATATAATTTTGACGATGAGATAACTATCACCCCACGCAAGCAGGAGGATTAACATCGACTACTAAGTTCTTAAAAGATATGGTTTGTTAGATATCGGGAAATTTAGAGAGCCATTTGGAACACATTTTGAAATAAAATTTTGTTTCCAATTGCCTGCTGTGTTATTCAAGTGCGACATAAATACACAACAAAAACAATACTTGCTGTCTTTCAATAAATTACTTTAATATATTTTAAAAACGTTTTGCCGTTAGTTTTTCTAAAAATACGTAAAAATGTATTCGTATGATAATAGTTATTTATTTTCTATAAACAGCACTAAATACTTAAAAATAATTTTTTAAAGTAGAAATACCATAATTAATCCCTTCTTAAATACGTTTGCTATATTCCCATTGTAATTATCCTGCAAAAAAATCTGCTGTTTTTATCATCTTTTCATTAACTCCTGAATGTTTCAAATTTGAACAATATTTTCATTCAACACACACACAATAAAAACAACTAAATGCATTTTATCGAATGAAATTTTTATCTTATACTGTTTTAAAATGAAATGTTTTTAGTCGTAAATATAGGGCATTTTAACGTAAATTATTTCACACATTTTCTTATTACGATGCATTTAGAATTAAGATATAAAATCGGACAGGAAAAATTGCACTACATTTATACTTAACCCTTAAATTCATTATTTCTAACGCCGGTATTCACCGCTAACCTGACCCAGCGATGAAACCTGGGGTTAAGTAACCGGCAGTCAAGTTAAAACTAACCTCAGGTTAGAACTATTCATCACTGTTTTTCGACCTCAGGTTACTTGACTGTGGGTTTTCTAACCTGGGGTTACTGGTCGATTCTCATTGGTCGAAGTAAACCCCGTGACATCGGCTGATTTCTCCGGGATCTGAACTAAACTTCTAACGGAAGAGTTGCATATTCTTCTTTTTCAATGTTTATTCTTCAGAATGAATACTTTCAAAGTTTATTTTACGCAATTTAAAAAGGGAACACTTGCATATGTTAAAGAAACATGCGGTTAGTTGTTTAAAAAAAAAGAAGCATATAGTGAAATAGCCCGGCAATTGAATGACATTGACGGAGTGATGAATCCACGAACGACAAAACAATTCCGTCAATGTTATGGAAATTTAAAAAAAAATTGAACAAAAAAAAAACAGTGTTTTTTGTCAAGAAAGGAGAAAAACAAGGTGTGGTGAAATATCGTAAGAAATGGAATTTTAACGGACTTTGAGACCGTCCATTTCTTCACATACATTATTCTTTTTTTTTCTTAATATCCTCTCTCTTCTGGATAATGTAAAATACTTTGAATAAAGTAGCTGTGAAATTGGGCAAATTTTAAAAAAATTCATCATAAGATTTGAAATAAATCCGAACTTAAACAGCTTCAAAACTGTACACTCGAAAAATGGCATACTGCGCATGCGTGGTTAAAACTAACCCGGCTGTGACCTAGGTTAGAATTTTCTAACCTGACCCGGAGTTAAGTTATTAACTTGCGATGGTGAATCGCACTTTTGGCGAAACCCAGATTTCCTTCCTCTAACCGGTGGTCAGTATAGTAGTGAATACGGGCGTAACTACGGTAAGAAAGCATTATTTCATTTTTCAAAACATGTTTGACCATTATCTTTGGGTCTCTCTGCAATTTTATATTTGCTTCCTCCAAAGATATTTTTAAAGTTTAATTAAATTTTTCCATCTTTTTTCGCTTGATTAAATAGAATCATGTCTATAAATATTTCTGTGTGCTCCCCGGAAACCATTTTCTTTACATTCAATATATCTGTAAGGCTCTTGAGAGAGATATGTAAGTGGTAGTATTAAGAGCTCGGTTGTAAGATATAAAAGGGACAGGTTTGGAATTTCTAAGGCAGGAGTACGTTTGCAGTTTATACCCCATTTTTAAAGATTTTCTACTAAAAAAAGACCATGTTTGTAAAATTTCCATTCAGCTGTCTAATAGTTTACAAATGGGATTTTTTTACATCAAAAACCCCCTTAACCACCTTTGAGTGTCGATTTCTGTAAAACCAATCTTCGCTGATTTCCACTCGAAAAAAAGGAACATGCCTATCAAGCATCAAATCTGAAGATCCCGTGATGAGAGACTCTGTCACGTTTTTATTTTTATCTATGCATATACTCAAGAGCGAAAATATTGTGACCACCTGTCACTAACGAGTTAACCCACATTTAGCGCAACACAGCTTCAACCCGCCTTGGCATGGATGCCACAAGTCCTTGGTAGATGGCCGGAGACAGATTGTACCAGATGTTTAAGCAACGGTCACGCAAATCCGAGATATTGCCAATTGGGGTCTTTGAACTCTGAGCTGCCGTCCAATGACTTCCCAAATGTGTTCTTTCGGATTGAGATTCGGTGAGTTAGGCAGCCAGGACATTAAATGGAAATCAGCATCATGTTCCTGGAACCACTCCAAAACAATTTTAGCCTTGTGACACGGGGCGTTGTCCTGTTGGAACATTCCATTTCCAGCTGAAAAAACAGAGGCCATGTAAGGGTGCAAGTGGTCCGCAATGATGTTCAGATACCCTGTAGCATTCATGGTCTGCTCTACCACAACCACGGGTCCCAGAGACGCCCAAGAGAACATCTCCCAAAGCATAATACCGCCACCACCGGCCTTTGTATGACCTACTGTACATTGGGGGAGCAACCGTTCTCCTTGAAGACGGCTTATCCTGACACGACCATCGGCGTGATGAATGACAAACCGTGATTCTTTTGACCAGGCCACTCTCTCCCACTGATCCATGGACCAGTCACGATGTTTCCGGGCCCATCGCAGTTGGCGATGACGCTTGGTCAGCAAAGGCACAGGAGTGGGACGTTTGCTACGTAGCCCCATATCCAACAGTGTCCGCTGAACAGTGTGCTTCGATACTATTCTACTTGGCCCTGCATTGTATTGGGCTGTCGGCTGAGCCACTGTCTGGCTCCAGTTTTGCTTCACCATGCGAGGCAATCTCCGACGACCTTTTTCTTTGATAGTGTGTGGACGTCCAACACCATGCCGTCTACTGCTGGTTTCACCGTCATTCATCCACTTTGCATAAGTACTAACAACTGTAGATATCGAAAAACCCACGAGTCGTACAGTTTCAGAAATACTTGTTCCGAGCATTTTAGTCATTACATTCTTCCCTCTATCAAAGTCGCTTAAATCCGCAGCCTTTCCCATCACACACAGAAGTAAGTGAAAGAATAATTCTTCAGACTCTCCACCAGCAGTTAAATACCACTTCCACCTGATCACGTGCCTTCCACGTCACCCAGGCGAGTTCATTGCAAAATGTAGGGGTGGTCATAATGTTTTGGCTCTTGAGTGTATATATAGGAGAAAGAGAGATATTTCAAATGGCAAAGATTTTGAGCACTCCAAGGTTTCAGATGATAATTAATTTGTTACTTACCCACTAAAAGGAAATAACCTACAGCTGTATCCCTTAAATCTTCCACGCTAGCAATTTTAAAATTCAATTAGGCAATCTTGAAAGGTTCTAAAATCTCCCAGTTGCCAAAAACTATAAGAGTCTTAGACATTCGAGGCGAATAAAGAAAGTTTTAGTCCCATGTACGTGTCTTTGTTGTTCGTGATGTCCCTTTATGTTTGTGATCGTCTGTAAAATGTGAATTTTAGAAAAGCAAAAATATCTTCCATCCTTCTTCGACTGCCTCAAATAAATAATTTTCACCAGTCAAAATATTCTATCAGGACAAGAATGCCTTAAATCAAGTACATTCTCAACACACACACACACGTATATGTGTGTATACGCTATCTACCAATAAATATTTGGGCACCCATGCAAATTTGTATACTAGTCATTCTGATGTGCGTCACGCCTTCTATATTTAAATATGGTATTGAAAACAGATCTGAATCAGTCACATACAGGATGCCACGAAATTCATAGCTGTCGGATTTTAAGAAGAGCGCCATTGTTGGATATCATAAAATATGGCCGATTCTTAAGGAAGATATCTAGTGAGTTAGTCATTTCAATATCGACAGTGGCTTTTGTGAATAAAAAGTGGAAGGTGAGTGGCGATTGTCGGAATGTACTTTTACACTCGGCAGACCCATTAAACTAAAAGATACAGAACGATGAGAGTTGTTTAAAAAATTCGAAAAAACCGATTCAAAACAATAGCCCACATATTCCAAGAACTCCAACAAGACTTCTCGACAGTTATTTCGTTAAATACCATCCGCAAGGAAATACATTTACTTGATTTCGATAGACATGCAAAATTCAGCTGTGTTGCTCACTTAAGATTGTGTAAGGCCGTTCGAAATATGATCATAGAGCAGCGTTTATTAAAGTATGGAGAGCCTTCCCTGGGAGGGGGGGGGGGTTGCGCGCCTATTGAAATGTCTCGAAAACAAAAAATTATTTAAAAAATATTAATTTACTGAAAGTAAACAAACATAATGCAAAAAATAAATACATTTATTTTTGATATAATACACTTATATATTTATCAGTTTCTTATAATTAATTTAACAATATTAATTTAAGAATAGTTTTAAAAATTAACAGTGCGGGTGACCCTATGGGCTTGTCATTTATAAAATTATATAAAACAATCAACACTTAACTTGATAATTTGTACGTTTTATAAATAATCCTTTAACTGCCGATTTAAAATTACACGATTTGAACCCCAGTTCCACCGTTGTCCAAGTAGGCCCGCGCTTATGTTTTATTTGGGGGTGGGGGAGAAAAGGAATATAAATAAATCATCTGAAATAATTAAATTCTTCACAAAGACTGTCAAGGTCATTTTATTGCATTCTAAAGCCTTTGGAATAATTTTATGGATAGCAGTGCACAGAAAAGATCGTACACATCAAAAAGACGTATATATACGTCCGGAACAATTAACGCTTTGGCTTAGCAAAACTTTTACATTCGCCGGTAGTATTTAAGAGTTTTAAGTCCTATTGAAGCTTTAGCGTCAAAGCATAGTATTATTAAAATCAATACACTGTTATTATTGTTATTGTATGGAGGAGGGCGCAATAAGAATTACGTTCGTATTTAAATTCGTAAATTTTCTCGCAAATATTGAAAGTTTCAGAAGCACTGCTATAGAGGAGTAGAATCAGTCGCCTATCCGGTATAGTGATTAGCAACGCTGACTGCCGGGCCGTAGGACCTGGGTTCGAATCAAGAAGACATGGATGCTTGTAAATGATATTGCTTTTGCGGCAAGGGGTTATTCTAAATAACCGTCTAGCCGCAAGTTCTCTCGTGAGGTTGGTGGAAGGGAAAGAGAGGTGAAAAGACCCTGACCTCTCCTAAGGTATTCTCCCTCAAAATTGGGATGGAACCGAGCCAAATTGTACTGTCACTTGCATGGTGCTCAAAGCTACAGATAACGACAGGCGTACAATATAGCCCGTTGCCCTGATGAATTTCGTGGGCCTCTATCTGAATACGTCAGACAGGTGGCATTAACAACAGGAACAGATCTTTTTGAGGGATGAATCAAGGTTCAATCCCTGTCTGTCGTTTGCAAAAGTGTTGGTTTGGCGTACGGCTGGGAAACATCTTTTGCTTTGGGGTACTGAAATAATATTTCAGTATACCTAGATTTCTAATAAATTTCTATAAAAGTGTTTCGTAGATGAGCTAAGGAAAAAATTTTACATTGAAAGCTCTCATGCACACTAACCCTGAAATACCACTTATTTGTCATGGATACTGCATATCGTGTATCCCCTAAAACTATTCTAGTATTATTAAGGGTAAGCGTACCACACATTGAAAACTTCGGTTCTGGACAACTTTTCGAATACTTTCAAAAATATTTTATTTTAACTTAGGATTACAAAAAACAAAGAAAAAAATACTTCTCTAATGTAAAAAATACATATATACAAGTAAGATAAGTAGTTAAAATATAATATTCCAAAAGTGAAGAATATTTTTCGTGGTGTTTATGAACGAAATATATATTTAAATTTATATGTGCGTGCGTTCGGAAAGGCTTAGTAAATGTATCTCTTTGAAATGAAAAAAAAAACATATGATAAAAATTAAGTTGAAAATAATGAAATATAAGGTAAACAATAAAATTAACAACTTTAAAAAGTAAGAAGGGAATAAATTGAAGAGAAACAACTAGAGTTTCGCAGAAAATTAAGTTTCCTTTCACTTTTGTCACACATCTATATATACACACATAAACGCTTTGTAAACCTCAAGAGGATATTGAAAATACGAATTTTGGAAAGTTACGTATTTTTTAATAAATTATTCCAGACGAAGAAAAATTAATAATTTGACGATTAATATTTTGTTTGATAACATGATTTGTATTACTATATAATATTTCAAGTTGTCTCAAATTGAATTTTCAACAAATCCTCCGGCAGAAAAACCCACTGCACATAATTACACTCATGTCCATAAATTAAGGATAATTCAGAATCACACAGAAATTGAACTCTAAAATTAAAATTTCACCTGTAGAATTATCACACACATCTTGAAGAAGAATATGCAAATTACAGGAAACCACCAGATGGCGCGGATAGTACGTCACAATGACGAGAGTGTAAGAGAGGGGTATATAAGGAATGGTGGCAAAGAAGTAAAATTGTTCACAAGCGCTTTAAGAGCCTTTCAGTGCAATAAACGCATAGTTATGGTACAAAGGAAGCATTTGGACGATTTTTTACGTGGTAGAATTATCGGACGACTGGAATGTGGACGTATCCAGCTGGAAGTATCCGAGGAACTTGGAATCGCCCAGAGTGTGATCTCCAGGCTTTGGCAACGATTCCAAGATGATGGTAATGTGAGTAGATGTTACAGCACAGGTCGCCCTCGAGTTACAACCCGAATGAGGACCGGTATTTGGCAGTTACTGCCAAAAGAAACAGACGGAGCACAGCATCACACCTGTCTCGTCAGCTCTCTTCAGCTACCGGTACGACAGTTTCAAGGCAGACCGTGTACAGACGCTTAGGGTACATTGGTCTATATGCTCGTAGGCCTGTCAGTTGCGCTCCCCTTACCGCAACTCACTGTCGCCTGTGATTAACCTGGAGTAGAGAGCATGCATTGTGGACACCGCAACAGTGGTCTTGTGTGAAGTTTTCCGACGAGTCCAGGTTTAGTGTACTGTCTGATTCTCGCCGGACTTTCATATGGAGAGCGCCAGGTACCCGTTACCACCAAGAGAACACCATTAAACGACACCGTTACGGTGGTGCCGGATGACTCGTTTGGGGAGGAATTATTCTTGGTTCCAGAACTGACCTGCATGTTCAGAGTGTAACGATGACAGGCCGCATCTATCGGGATGTCATTCTGGAACAACATGTACTTTTGTTTCAGGGCGCCATGGGTACTGAATTTCTGTTTATTTATGACAACGCCCGTCCTCACCGTGCAAACATTGTAGACGAATGCCTTCAATCGGAGAATATCACCCGTATGGATTGGCCAGCTTGCTCACCGGACTTGAATCCAATAGAGCAAGTATGGGATATGCTTGGCCGACGAATTGCAGCCTGTCAGCCCTCTCCCACCTGTCTACTGGAACTTCGGAGGGCATTGCTTGATGAGTGGTAGAATATTCCCCAAGATCAGATTGATAATTTGATACTCAGCATGCGTAGGCGTTGTAAGGCCTGTATTGCATCTTCCGGGAGACATACTCCGTATTAACTATCATACTAACCATGTTATACTGTTTTTTGTAAATAGGTTCTTTTTGAAACTGCTCCAGGGAGTAAAATCGCAATTTTTATTAATTATGTCAAACATATAGCATCTTTTTTGCTGTTTACCTTTTGTTTAATAAATAGACTTTACAAATAAGTCAAATTTGTTTTCCTTCTTTCTCTTTCTTTGCCTGAACTTCATTATCCTTAAGTTATGGACATGAGTGTAAAAGTTAATTTTTTTTCTTATCAATTATTAAAAAAATATTTTTGCTCAAACTTAAGCAAGTTTCTTTGAAAAAAAAAGGATATTGATGAATTTTTTAAGATGATCTAAGGAGTCAGTCAATTAGAGGAAAAGTCCATCGCTTAAAATCATTGTAAATAAAAAAGGAGAAAAATAACATCCTTTAATGTATTTAGTATTGTGGACTCAATTTCTGTTATTTTACATAGAATTCTGTGGAAATTAAAAACCTTTAAAATAAAATAGGAACGAAATAGTATTACGACTAGCCAAAATTTATTCAGTTATTTTATCAGCTTAATGCCAGTTGAATAAATACAAATATCACTAAGCACAGTTATAAAAAGCTTATATTATCCTAGAGAATTTCGGATATTTTTCAATCAGTGTCTCACGATCTACGTAACACTTTTATTTAATTAATTTAAACTCGTGATTTTTCTGCTACGTTGTGTATGTATAGAGAATTTAAACTTCCGACTATTTAAAAAGTTGTAAAATCGTCTGTAACATTGTATAGTTGTGTACTTTAATTAAATGTTTAAAAACTAA
This sequence comes from Trichonephila clavata, assembly GCA_019973975.1. Classification (NCBI taxonomy): domain Eukaryota; kingdom Metazoa; phylum Arthropoda; class Arachnida; order Araneae; family Nephilidae; genus Trichonephila; species Trichonephila clavata. The sequence continues at coordinate 58,554 of BMAO01022732.1, forward strand.
TAAAACCTTTTTCAAGAAATTTTATTTCATCTAAGGAATTTTACAACTTTGTGTGACAGTGTTATTCCTTTAAATTCTAATTTCTAAATAGCTGGATAAAAGTCTGAGATCATTGAAACATTACACTATTTAGTATATTAAATGTATAAGAATATTTTGGAAGAAAACAAGTAAACTTTATTTGAATTTATATGAGTTTGAAATTATTTGTTATATTTATGTTGTTTCATGTTCATTTTTAGTTTAATAAGCTTTTTAATAAACTCTTTTCTTTCATATCATTTAAAATAGAAGAAATGAAACAAAAGTTTTATTGAATGGAAAAAATCGGTGATATTGCTTTAATTATTTCTAAAACAATTAAAAGCAAATATAGGTAATAAATACGATAGTACATAATTAACCCCTTCTAGGCTCAGTTTATTTCTGAATAATTGTCAATTTTTATGCTTTTTTTTCAAAAATACACACTTTTTTAAAGATAATAATATCACCCTTGGCGTACAAAATTTCCTAAAAATTAATGCAAATAACTACATATAAATCAATGAATAATTTACCTATAAATTTGGCTTTCTGTATGCCAGAAATATTAAACAACTTTGGGTCAATTCCTACTAACTATAAATATAAAGTCTAGAATACCTAGCTTTTGTGTTGAATTACAAGTTTTATTTACATCTTTTACATTTACATATAATAATTATTAAATTATTAATCAAAATTTGACCATGTATGAAAAATTCGAAAACATGGTGCTGTACATAGACCATCATTGCAATCTGGACAGTAGACTCTTCTTTCTCTTCTTACCTTCTTCTCATTACTGTCTCTCTTTGAACTGCAAATAGTACAATGACGTGTTGGATTAGTTGTCATCTTTGTTAGAGGAATGTAGTCAATAAAGTGTCTTTCAGACAAGCATGAAGGTGAAGTGCTCGGCAAAAGGATGTCCTTCTTTTGCAGAAATTTTCGCCGCGTAATACTTTACAATGATTCAAAATCATAAAAAGCATATATTAAATAATTCGGAAATGTCCGTTTGCACAGTGTAAATTTTCACAGAGCCCGAGCTTAGCTTGGGAAAAGCTGGGAAAGGGTTAATACAGTGCTTCTCAAACTTTCAATTTTTGTGACCTAATATTAAATCATATCTTTCATCCCCCCCCCCCGTCCATACAATAACAATGAACTGAATTCAATGATACTATACTTTGACGCTAAACCTACAATACGACGCTAACCTCTTAAGTATCATCGGCTTATATAAATGTCTCGCTCAGCGAGTTCGCTAGTTGCCCCGGACTTAAATAAGTCTTTCCAAAGTACGATTTTTTCTGTGCACTGCTATGCACATAAAAATTATTCCAAAGGCTTTGGAATACAATAAAATTGACCTTAACAGAGTTAGCGAAGGATTTACTTATTTCACAGGATTTGCTTATTTATTCCTTTCCTCTTCCTCTCCCCCTTCCATCAATACATCTCATACGCTGACCTACATAGAAAACAGTGGCATTTGAGAGCAAATCGCGTAACTTTTAATCGACAGTTAAAAGATTAACTAAATGTACAAACTATCAAGATAAGTGATAATTTTTGCATATAATTTTATATATCACAAGCCCATGGGGTCACTGGTAATTATTAAACTTGTTCTTAACTTAGAGTATTGTTTTATATTAATTATAAAATACATTGCTCAATACTGATTTATTTAGAAGTGTTTTATATCAGGGTAAATGTGAGTATTTTGTTTTTTACTATGTCAGAATGTATTTTGTTTGTTTACTTTCAGTAAATAAAAAATTTTTAAGTAATCTTTTGTTTTTGACTTTTCAATAAGCTCAAGCCCCTGTCGTAGGGGTATCACGCCCCCTTTTGCTATCAAAATCTCAAATTTTAATGCCTTCTTTATTGTTTTTTTACGGTCATTTCTGATTAAAATTTTCGTCCATACTGAACCTCAACAAGCGCCAAGAGCAGGAACTGTACAATAGTTTGACACAACTGCCACATGAAATATATCCACCAATCATAAACTTGAATATTTTACTGACATTCGGTGATCAATATATTGATCTGAATTTACAGCAATATCTGGTACTACGTTTATCAGTATTTACAGTGTTCCTCTTAAACCAGAATTACAAATGGCATCTATTAGATTGGAAGTTTTCAAGAAAGTATTGGGGATTTTGTCCATGGAATTACTTGTAATTGCATAAGTTATCAAAATCTTTCAAGTGGGATTCCAGAGAAATCACTACATACAAATGGAAAGTTTGTTCAGTTTGGCGGAGATATATAAGCGGAGATCATTAATATTAATCTTTGGAAACAGGTTGAATTATAGAGCTAATAAAAATGATACATGATACTAATTGGCTAAAATGCCTAGTATTTGTATGATCTTTATGTAATCCGATGTATATTATTGTTGATATGTATTTATGTCAAAAGAAAAAAGAAAGAAAGGAAAAAATAATAGCAGCATTTGAGTAATTCCCCATTTATTTTTCATGTGCATTTCTACTCTTATAGAATACAATTTTTAAATATTTTTTTATAGAATTTCTTTTTGTATATTTCAATATAAGATAAGGAATTTAAGATACAAGTTTTAAAATAAATTATTAAAGAAGATACAAGTTTTTAATTTGTCTGCAAAGTTATTTTTTGATGAAAACTAAAATGGTAATTGGGAAATTGTAAAATAAGATAATAAATATTTAAATAATCCAAAAACATCTAAACGTTTTACTTATACAATAAAAAATATAATTCAAAACAAGGTGGCTTTCAAGCAGAACTGGAATCACTCAGAAATAAGAAACAAAATGGAAACAAAAATAAGTTATTAAAACAAAAAATATATATAAACTATTCTGTTGAAAATTGATTTCAAGGATATGAAATTGCATTGAAAAATACTAAATCTTTTGACACAGAAAAATTATACGAGTTGACTTAAAAATAATCCTCATTAAAATTTTAACAATTATAGACTACTGCTAATTATATAGAGCTCATAAAACTTCTTAATCATAAAAATCTTATAATGAGATAAATAATAAATGAAATTAAAAAATTTTTAAAAAAATATTATTATAATAAGAATATATGAACAAAAAAAATATTAGAAGATTTAATTTGGAACTGTGTGGGTGATGTAAGGCTTATGAAACAACTCTGAGTAGATGAATATAAGTAAAGTATTGAGTGAAATTAGAATTAATTTTAAAAGTAAAAAGATTATTAATAAACGGGATGCATATAATACATAAATTTTATGACAAAAATATACATTCCCTGGTTTAGTTTATTTAAAATCCTTAATTTTTTTTGAAAAAAATTGTATTATTTGTTCGGATATGAAATTATATGATTCAAGTTTTTGTATATTTATAGACATTTACAAAATATTTAAATTTGTATCCTTTATTTTAAATCCCTGTACGTGACATTATATCACTAATAGCATACTATTAGTTTTAATGACTATGCGTAGTGTTAAATATTTTTTATTCCAGGTGTTACATTGCAGGGCTTCCATTAGTTTTTTTTTAAATTTAATAATTTTTTGCCAATCAGAATGAGAACTAATCCGCTACAGACAACGTCAGATGAAAAATAAAAAGAAAGTTGCATATCAAATACAGATGAGCCCCCAGCACCCCTAATAGTATTGTTTTGAAGTAGGAAAAGGAAGAAAATATCAGGTCTGGTGGTGTTATTGTCATTTGGCATGGTTGAAAATAACAAATTGTTTTGCTATTAGCTTTAACACCTTGCTCTAATTTGGCAAACATCCCAAATTTGAAATCTTGCAAACTTGCAAGTTTTAATGCAATATTTTTTTCTGTATCACACTTATATAGGGTGAGTGCAAATGATAAACCCGATTTTAAAAAATCATATTTTTGAAATTACTGCATATATTACAAGAAGTGATACTGGATGCAAAGAGAAGTACACAAAATGTTTCACAAATTGGTCAACAGCACATTCAAGATCACTGTGATTGAAATTCAAACATTGTGACAGTGACAAGGACGAGTTTTTTCGTACACGAGTATCCACAAGGATTTTCAGTTATTTCGGTGCAACGGGAGTTTAGAAATCACTGCGGAAAAGAAGAACCAACCAATAAGATAATTCTTTGATGGTACCATCAGTTTTCGAAAGTAGGTTGTTTGTGTAAAGAGAAAAGCTGTGCCAGACAAGAGTCTCAGAACAAGCAGTGGAGTGGGCGAGGCAGATTTTGTTCTAAGTAAACGAAAGTCTACTATAGGTGCCGCATGTGAGCTTGGAATGCACAGGAAAATGGTATGGAAAATTTAACAAAAAAAATTCCAGCCGTATCGCTACGGGGTTGTGAAAAACACTTTTCCGGTTTTCTAGAAAATGGGCGAACCACTCGTACACACACTTCATGTACAGTGCTTGATTTTCAAAAAAACGGACCAGCATCGAATAAGTTTCTGTCGGTGTCTTGCCAAGTCCAAAACAAAAATTTAATTTGATCTTTTGTTCCTTCATTTTCCTGTTCTCAGTTAAAAACCATAGTACTAGTTTTTCAATGCAAGGTATCTGATTCTTTTCAGCAGCAGTAGTTGAGTAAGACAGCACTCTGATTGTTTTTCATACCACTCCATAACTGTCTCTAACGCTTCGTTGTTGTTGTCCTCGTCTCATCCATTTCATCCTCGACAGGGTCGGATTCTTTTTGCGCCGAAGTCACAATCTCATCATCATTTAGCATCTGAAACCTACAGTCTTCTACATCGCATGCCATCCAGATTTCTGCATCAAGAGAACTCAACTAAAGAGCACGTATACACCTCCTCACTTGGAAACAAACTGACCTAATTTTCCATGCAGATACAGACCAAATCACACAACTAAAATTCCCCCATTATCCCTCATCTTGGGTTTTCCTGTCCCTTTTGGCCTCACAGGAAACAAATGTTGAGCATTGCACTGTTTGAAAACGTATCTAGACTTTGGTTCGGATATTTGACGCTCCGGATGATAAACGTTCGGATAAACGACGTTCTACTGTATATATATTCTAAAACCCTACTTTTGAGTAATTTTATAAACCATTGTTAATTAGTTATGTATATTTCAAAACCCAGGGTAATGTGGTTTTAAGTACAAATGTTCGTAAAGCAAAGTAACCTTTCAAACAAAAAATCTGTATTATTCGTGAGTTTTCAATAAGTTTTCTGATAAAAAGTTAAATATTGCAGAACTGAGAAAAATTTATGTGTTTAAAATTTTCCTTAGACTTCTAAAAGGTTTAAATACTATTATTTGTCTTTAAACTAGTAGTTATAAATTAGGATTTTATGGTTTGAATGTATGTTTCAGCAAAAAAATTTATATAAGAACGGAATAAGTATAATTGATTATCCAAATTATTTACGATTTTAAAAGTGGCGGATTAAAAGGAATATTTTTTACTTACAGTTTTATATCATAAGTTATTCTTTTTTCGATAAATTTTAAACAATTATCTGAAGAAAAATATCTTGGAGGAATATTTCAATATGATTAATGTAGATTCGTATGTTTATGAGCTCTTTATCTTGCTATTTTTCATTAAAAAAGGGTGTCCTAAATGCATTTAAAATTTTTCATATTCCTCAAGTTATTTGAATTTTACTCTTTAACCATAACCAACATATTTTCATTTATATTATACTGAACATTCAATTCATGAAACTAACTATAAAAAAGGTTTACTTCCAAAAAGATTTGTTGCTGCTGCTCAATTTCACATATTTATTACACCGAAAATATCATATGCGTCAAAGCACAAAACTGAATATCTGTATAAGTAATAGCAAGATTCAAACTAAAGTTTAAACTTGGGAAGAATGATTTGAAAATGAAAATTTTGACAAAATAACTAAATATCTGCAAAATCTGTAAAATTCTGTATCTCAATATAGCAACGACTGAAGACGCAAGACGACATTGGCAGCTCCAAACTTCCTTTACATTCTATTAAGATTTAAATAAGTAATTTTTAGGAAACAACTTCCTTGGAATGTCTTTGTGTTGGATATTTTTTTATGTTTTGTTTTGAATAGTAAGTATCTACTACATTATTTATGAAGCACAGTGTTGTTCTATTGTAGAACTTAATCGTCAGAGTTGGGGGACACATCTCAAAGTGACAGTGTTAGTTAGAAGATAAGTTTAGTGCATTAGTTTATTAGTTTTGTGTTAAGGTTCTGTATACTATTTTTACGAGGGGAAGATTCTCTCCTTGATTTGCTAGTAAGCTTTCAGTATAGATTGGTTGATTCACTTAGGAATACATTATACAGGTAAAATAGAGCGGGCATTCTGCTTAATATAATTCAATAACTTTATTCCAAATTAGGTTTACATAAATATTCTATGTACGTAAAGAATCAAGAACACTTTTTTATAGAAACTTTTAAATTATTTACAGTAATGTAATTATTCTGAGACCATTTGCCCCCTTCCAGCATGTCACAATAGCAACTTCCATTAGATGTACAGTGCTTTACTGTGTAATCCATGAATTTTTAAATGTATCTTTGCTGATCTATAACAGGCTATTCAAGGAATACTACTTCTTAAAATGTCAACATTATGAAATAATAGACAGGTATAATTTAAGTTTATTCTACGCATTTGTTATACTGTCTTAAATAAAAAAGTCAAATACACCGAGTAATAAAATAAGAATAAATGCTGAAAGTCAATATATTGTGCAACTATCTTGAACTGCAATGATAGCCTGCGCATTAAGGCAAACGAACACGTTCGGAGCTGTTTTAAACATTATTATTTTTTTTAGGAATCAATACCAATATATACTAATATTTAACTAACAATATTTTTTAAAAAAATTCCTAAATTTTGCAAAAATCACAATTATAAGTGAATTTTTCAGCAAAATGTTTGAAAGACTTCAAAGCAATTAGAGAAAAAGTAATACATTTATATTAAAAAAGTACTACTAAAACAAAGTACAATACATGCATTTATCTAGAGAATGTACCAAAAATTTTATGTTTCTTTAAAATTTGAAAATTTTAGAGCTAATTGAGTAAACATTATAATAGCATGCTTTATGAAACCTTTATTTAAATAACAAGTCATAACTCATAAAATATTCATACAACAAAAAATATTTTAGTACATTTCCTAGGAAATAATACAAATATAAAGTTCAAAAAATTAATTTTATAAAAGTATTTTTATAATATTTTGGAGTTATCACTCTCACCATGACAAATTTCTAACAATTTAAATGCCCACATCTTGTACACCGAAGACTCCCTTCCGGTTTTGCTAACTTTATAAAATGGATTGTAACTCGGCCTCTAGGTAACGTAGGAATAAAACAAAGTATGTTTTGTAAACCAATAAATCCCTCTATTCAATACAATTAAAAAAGAAAATATATGTTTTGACCAAATTTGGTCATTTTCAACGTGTTGGGATACCTTAAATTATTCTAACTATCATTCTGAGGAATATTCTTTCAAATGTCATTTCGCTGATCTCGAAGTTTAGCTGTACTCTTCCCCAGATAAGCGCCGATAAATATAATACCAAACATGTTCATTGATCGACATATCCAAGGGATGAGTAAGCAATAAAATATGTCGTGCACTGAAGAAGCCTTGCACATTCTAAGCAAATTGAGACATACCATTGTGTGATTTACTAAAATGTTAATCTGAGAATGCCTGCAGTAAAGGTAGGATTTTGGGCTCCACAAATTCCGGATGCTCAGTCACTGTTCAAATTCCCCCAACAGGGAGTACACAGGGTTGCTCAAATCTTTAAATACAGTCCCTGATTATAATTTTAGGCATTCGTCTTGTTTGACACCAAATCTAAGTCTTCCAAAGAAGCAGTTCAAACTTCTATTGCCCTTGAGACTACCTATTTATCATTACACTCCAGAGTGTTGCAGAATTAATGTGAAAATATACGACTTGTGTATCATCACATAATTGCTTGTCACGTGAGCTCATTAAAAACAAAAACTTCAGTGATTCAACATCAACGGGATTCCTCGCGAAAATTCTTTGCACGTAATGCTTGGTGGAGCAGGCTTTTATGATTCATATAAACATAAATCGTTTGTACACAGTACACATCTGTACATTACTCAGTAAAAAATATATCCGATTTATGCATACAAGTTTATAGTTGTGTTGACAACGGCGGCCGAGAAGATTGGTGCAAACAATTCGCTCATTATTTGTGGCTTCACGCGAAAATGTAGTAACTTCACAACACCTCCTTAACCCTGTAACTGCCGAGGAAAAGTTTTGAAATTTACCCTCCTGTGCCACCATTTTCCCCATGGTCACGCGTCGTGACGCGGTTTATCGGAGAAAAGAAAAAGCGTGTTTTTTCAAGCTAAAAATTGTTTACTTTCACTTTAAAAAAGCAAAAAAGGATAAAATAATAAAATGAAAATAAAAAATTTAGAGTTAGAATATAATAAAAAAAAGACTGTAACTTTTCTTGGCTGTTCTGTAATATTTCCTAAAACATGGTTGCACAAACAAACCAGCATCCCATTCAATGCAAGTGCATTCTTACACAAAATTAAAAAGCTCCTATTACACAAGGTACGTAAAAATGAAAAATAGAAAAGAGCCTACTCAAACGAAAAAGAAAAAAAACTGCTTTTCTATGAATTTCATCATTCCTGGAATACACCCTTTCAAATTCCTTCCCCACCTCTTCTCCGAAATAAGTTAATTCTTCAGAAGTACCATCAATGTCATGCATGTTATTGTATTCTAAGGCTGTGGGACTAAACAGACAATTAAAAGTCCTCCTTTGGAAGGACGAGTATACACGTCTGGGGCACTAAAGGCACCAGCTCAGCGAGACGTGTAAACACGCCTGCGGCACTTAAGGATATAAAATTACGTAAACTCTTTCTCTCATTGGTAATGATCCAGTTCTCGTTTTACCGATTATGAATTATCTTTAATTACATAGAACTATATGTCATAATTTTTCAGATGTCTCCGAGACGTTTTTAGTTGGTTAGTCTTAATTTTTTTATCTGTTATATAGCATGTCATCGGTGAAAACACTTTTTTTTTCATTTTTCCTTACTTTTCTTATATATTATAACATTTTCCAACTCCTACTATTAGTTCACACTCTCTCTATATTTATATATATATATATATATTTTTATCTTGTTCAACTTTTCAGTCGTTAATAAAATGCATTTTAAAGCACTCAATTGAGCTGAAATTTTATATACACGATTATTTTGGATGAAAATACAGTAGGTGAATTGAATTAATAAAAATTAAATCATTAAAACTAATTATTCAAAGAATTAGAAATACAGCCACGTTGGCATCATTTTTGGCAAATTGTGTCAAAACTTGAGAAAGGGCTTTTACTTATATTTTAAAGCGCTCATTTTAGCTGAAATTTTCTATACACTACTGTTTGGGATGAGAAAGCGATAATTTAATCAATTGACTAAAATTGATTAAAATTGATCAATTGATTAAAATTAATTGACTGAAATTAATTATTTAAAGAATTGTAGATACAGACGCTTTTCATTTTTAGCGACTTGGGTTAAAACTTTGAAAGATTTTTTTCTCACGTTTCAAAGCATTCAGTAGAACTGAAATTTTATATACAAGATTGTTTTGGATGAAGATACGATGCTTTAATGATAATTAATAAAAATTAGTTGCCACTTAATGTTGTAATTCTGTCAGATGTATATACATATTTATATTAATTATACTTATTTAATGAAAAGTAACTAAATTAAATTTTTTTTGTTGATCTAAGTAGGGTTTGACTTAATTTGTTATTACATTACTTGTTATGTAAGTATGCTCTGTCTATCACAATCCTGTGGTCACTTGTGAAGTTGTAGACACTGAATAAACAGCCATTATGATAAAATTAATATATTTATTAATATTTTAATTAAGGAACGCCATAAACTGAGGGAGCGGCCTTCTTAATCGCTATCCAAAATATCTAAGATAAATAATTAAATTACTTATCTTTCCGACGATTCGAAGTAATAGCACTAGTAAAGCTTGACCGGTATTACTTGATGAATCGGACTAAGTATTCTTTTCACGAACTCCGAGGACTTTATATATTAACTTGGATAACCTAACTTCAACAGCAGTCTAATAATTAACCCCTACTATCCCTTAACTAGAGTTTAAATAGAATTCAAATTCACATAAATCACGTATTTTCTACGGAAAACAATTTTATAAGTATACAACAGTGAATAAATATTTTTCGCCAGAGGATTAATGAAATTTGTGGATAGGACCTCTGTCACATCTCTTTTGTAATTTTACAAATATACTACTTTATTATGTTACCTATATATACATTGGGAGTCTCAATGTTTTAACTTTATAAGAAATCATTATTATATATATTATTCCTGTTCTTCCTCTCTCTATTATTAAATTCTTAAGAAATTAAACCTCTATTTTCTGAAAGAATTTCGTGTGAGTTCTATTTAAATATTTGGTCCTTTCACTCACAAGTACTTCTTATAATATAAGTTAAAATTGTATATTAATTATTGCAATATTGATATATTATTAATTACTTTATTTCCTTGTATACGCGATATATTTCTGTTTTCCTTTTTAAAGGAAAACAATACGATTCAATTGACAAAAATTGGCCAAAAATTCAAATAAAATATTTTCAAACAAAATTATTGTTTTCTAATTTTTTTTTATAATTTCATAAAATATTTGTAGTTCTATATTAAAAAATCCAGATTTATTATAATTAAGAATTTTATTTTCATTTAAATGCCGATGGTACTAAAACCTTTAAACGGAATTGTCTCAGAAAGAAAAATATCCCATTTAACTTCATTTAAAATGCTAAAGATTTTTTTTCTATTGTACGTAATGCTTTAATTTTTTTACCTATTGTTAGTAGTACATGCAACAAACTTTAGTATACATTTTTAAATCAAACCAATATTTATTTTTTTTAAATTTTGAATTTAGAATTTGTACATTTTTAAGGAATTTTCAATAAACATTCAGAAAAAAAATACACACTGTTGGCCACCGTAAATGCAACACCCTGAAGGAAGCACGCAAATAACATGAAATTTACAACATGCATTAGCGGAGGTGAGATATGCAAAAGATTAGAATTTCAGCGCAGACATACATCACGCACGCCTGTGGCGCCACCTCAAAGCACTATTTAAGGCTTGGAGATTTCGACGATTTTAAGTTCGGCAATTGTGTTTTTTTTCAAAAAACGATCAGTTATGTCTCGTAGAAAACAGCGATCAGCTTTTGTTCAAGTATCCGAGTTCGACAGAGGAAGGATAGTGGACTACCGAGATTGTGGATTATCTTTCAGGGAAATTGGTAGTCGTGTTGGACGAAACCAAACAACTGCAATGCGGATATGTAACCGTTGGATGCAGGAGGGTACGACGGACCGACGTGGTCGATCGCATCCACCTCAGCGTACCACTTCACGCGAGGACAGGCAAATTATGCGCATGGCAGTGACAGATCACTCAGTCACATCACAAACCATAGCACAGCACATTGAGTCTGTAACGCATCATTCAGTGTCTGCGTGTACCATTCGACGCCGTTTACAGCAGAGTGGTCTGTCCGAAAGACGTCCATTGCTTGGTCTACACTTGACGCAGAACCACAGACGTCTCCGCCACCAATGGTGCGATGAAAGAAGGATGTGGGTGGCAGAATGGAGTGAAGTTGTCTTTACTGACGAGTTACGCATCTGTCTGCACACCACGATGGTCAGATTCGAGTCTGGAGACACCGTAAAGAGAGAAGGCTGAACAGCTGTGTTATGCACCACCACAATGGTCCTTCACCGGGTATTATGGTATGGGGCGGTATTGGATATCACTCTCGCACTCCTCTAGTACGCATTCCAGTACTTTAAATAGCCAGTGCTACATCTCCGATGTGTTTGAGCCAGTTATCCTTCCTTACATCCAGGGCTTGGCCACAGCCATATTTCAACAGGATAATGAGCGACCACACGTGGCACGCATTGTCCAAAGGTTTTTCGTCAATTACCAGATTGAATTACTTCCCTGGCCGGCTCGCTTCCGGATCTTTCGCCGATAGAAAACATGTGGTTCATGGTTGCTCAACGATTGACCCAGATTACACCCCAGCTTCCACACCAGATCAACTTTGGCAACGTGTGGAAGCTGCTTCGTCTGCTGTACCCCAAGAACACATCAAAGTCTCTTTAAATCAATGCCGAGGCGTGTGGCAGCGGTGATCTCCAACAAGGGCGGCTACTCTGGCTACTGATTCTGGCAGGAACCACACTTCACAGAAGTCTATAAATTTAATCATTTGATACTTGGTCAATATGTTATCTACAAAGTAAATTTTCTTGTGCTATCTCTTGTCTTTCTTGGTGTTGCATTTACGGTGGCCAGCAGTGTATTTTACAATTATCAATCATGCTAGCAGTAAACTCTATTATTGTTATTCATAGCTTGGCGTCTTTGTATATCAAATTTCATGTGTATACGTTAATTATTGAAGAAGGAGTAAAATGTTTAAATACATTCCAAAAATTTAAAAATTATCTTTAAAAAATTAAATTGTTAGTATTTGGTAGTATTTTGGGGAAAAAATCTATATATTACGCAATCCATAAACATTGGTTACAAGTAAAAAATTGTAAAACCATTAAATCAAGAATTTCTGTATAAATCAAACCATGTATCCTTAAGAATATTTAGATTACTTTTTATTTGGAAAGATAGGAAAGATATAAGCCAGTTTAGCTGTTAGAAAAGTTTTAATTAATTAATGTGTTAGTTAATAAATTAGTTTATATGTAATTTTTAAGGCTTACTTAGTACTTTGAAAAAGCTGTTTTCAATTAGTTATAATATATGGTAACATTCCCTATGACAAAATTAAAATTCCACTCTGTTAAAAGTTATACTCACATTCTGTTAACTAATTTTATTTGTTTGTTTTTAACTAAAAGATCGTGTTGATTTCAAACACAGAAAGCTGTCTGTAACAGGGAATGCGTTATAAAGTCATCAGCAAAAATACCACTTGTACGAAAAACTTATTTGTAACTTTTTAAAACTTCGCTGGGGGTATACGTGGAGCACATGGCCGAATCGGGCCTTAATATCCTGTCCGGGGATTGGATATTACATGAAAAGGATTACTTTGCCCATAATAGATTTTAAAAAAATTAATAGATTTCTTTAATTTAAAAAAAAATTTAGAAAAATGCTTTAAAAGTTCAAAATAATTACATTAAAGTTATAAAATATTCAGAAAATTAAGAATTAAATATTTCGTTTGGTGAAGGAAAGGTCTAGTATTACAATTTTTTGTCATCCAATAGGAATCAAGATTATTTGCTGGACCAATTGGGAAGCAGTTTATCATGACCTGAGACTGAGCGAGAAATCCACGTGAAAGAAACACTCCTTCCACTTGGGGCATGAGGAAACATTCTCATTGGTCGTTACGTTAAAGTTATGTACTACGGTCTTGGAGAGGGTACAGTAGCAATGTTCTTCAAAGTAAAAGCTCCTCTGTCTGTATGACTAGAAGAGTGTTCTGATTGGCTATTTAGTATCAGAAAGAACCTAGAAAAAATTAAGAAATTGTATTTATAAAATGTGTTTAAGTTTATATATAAAAATTTTAATAGAAAAAGTTATATTTTTAAAAATATGCTTGGGCCTGTAAGTGGGGGTACATTTCTCGATTTTTTTGATCGAGAAGTTAACCAAATAATTCATAGAACCTGTGCTTTTAACATGATACGGCAGTTGACATCTTCTCCGTTCAAGACCGTGATCACATGTTTCTTCCTCTAGAGCCCACGGTATCATACATATGATTGCGCTTTTCCTGCTCTGAGGTCCATGGAGCTGCATGGTGGTTAAAGTCCGTTTTTTTTCGAATAATGTTTCACAAAACTTTGAATTTCAATATATGCTTTTGGCTTAGAGTTTTTGTAAAAAAAATTGGATCCGAGATATTTATGAATGTAAGCATCTGCACATGTTTAACTTTTTCGAGAGAAGCGGACATTTAATGGTTCGAGATTTATTTTTCTCTGGATTTTTGTTTAAACTTTGACTAAATTTAAAAAAGATGGAAAGATCTTTTTAGTTAACTGGGCATCAGCGATTCATAAAGAGTACTTTTTTTTTATTAAAATGAAAACATTTTCTTTAAAACTCGCAATTGTTTTTTTTTTTTTAAATATAGCGAAAATTTTTGTACTGTTTATTCAGATATTATCAATGATAGTAAATTGTAAATTTTACTGTATTTGAGTGGATTAAAGATTTTATATGAATTTTTAAATGAAATTAGGCTTATTAGTGAAACTCGCCCGGTCCCATGCGTGCGTATACTCTCGGAAAGGGCGAGCATGGGGAAATATTTCTTTCACCGTTCTCCGGTCCTGAATGGTTAAAAAGATTCTATACACCAAGCCGTCAAATCGACGCCGAAGACGTACTTCTGACTGTTGGGGTAGATGTCTTTCTGGTTAGAAAGTCTAGTAAATTTATGCTCTTGTTGGATTCAATTTGTTTCAGCGAAAAAAACAGATTAATATTAAAATATGACAGAAAAGATAACGTATCTATCTACATAGAAAATCAGAAAAATATACTTGACTTTATTCGCATTAACTTCAAAAAAATACTACTGGTAGATTTCTGACAAGTGTACCATTTTTCTTAATATTTGACTTACAGTTCTTTCTTCTGCATATTTTGTCTCCATAACGAAATTTATTGATCTCTGTATTTTGTCCTTAGGTTAAAATTTGCTGAAAAAGAGTTGAAATCTCTTCACTGTTGAAAAAAAATGGTAAATTATTGCATGGATATTTTATAACACGCTACATAGTAAAAAACTTAGAAAAAAACTGTAAAAGGTCTGTATAAAAATAGTCATGGAAATTTTATGTCCGTGTAAAAAGTTATTCATGTTTCTAAAACTTTATCTCAAAGTTTTTGTTTTGGGCTTGATAATACGAAATGTGTAAAAAAATATTTGTTAGCTTATACAGAAAATAGAAATTTGAAATGTGGACATTTGTATATTATTTATCTATTTATTATGTTTGTTAAATGCCTAATCATTGACCATAATGTCACTAGGCATCGAGCTCTCCAACACTTTTGACAACACAATTCATACTTTTAAGTGTATAGAACATCTCGAAATGAGCAGCGTCCATGACGTGAAGAAACACAAAACACATAAACATGAGATAGACAAATTAAAAGCAAACAAATAATCTCAAAGACAGTCATGCCCAGTCAATAGTCTGAAATCAGTCCCAGCAGTAGCGCAAGGAGAGTCCGATACTGAGACAGGTATTAATAACACCGAACAAGGTTTATTTTTAGTAGCACTAGCAGCTGAACTACCGAAGAATTTTTTATAGATCCTTTTAATTTCAAGTTTAGCAGAGTGAAGAGATATGTCTTTGGAAGATCTTTAGAGAGCATCCGTGCCTCTTTTTACAAAGTCCCCTATCTCATTTCTCCAAAGACCTCAATACGATGGCACCCACTGGAAAGCACCCTTTGTATGATTTCTGCTCAGTAGCTCCCAGTAGCTCTGGACTCAGGACCTTTGTTTTTCTAGGTTACTTGAAGAGGTCAGATAAATTGAACTTGTATCCGACAAAATTACAGTCTTATCAAGGGAAGGACGGGCAATACAGAATTGGTTACTGGATGGCCTCAACTTCACTGTTATAGTGAGTCGAATGAGAGTCAATATGTAGGTAAAAGGAAAGTAGGTCCCAGAAAACGACACCACCAGCGCTCTGGGTGAAGGTTAGTGAATGTGACTGGAACCATCAATGTAAATATGAATCCACTCACACACACATCACGAGAATTAATGACTTTCAATGCGATTTCACGAAGAGATATTCTAAAAAAATCAGCAAGCACAATTTTATGTTATTGCAATACGACGAAAAAATATCGAAGTAAAATATCATTTGATATAAATTTACATTGAACTCTTAGGTTTTGAACAAAGACCATTAGGCTTATTTTTACAACATAAATGGAAAGAACTCTCAGTAATATTGTATGGAGAAAGTGGAGAAATTTAGCTCAAATGAAAAAAAATAAATCTTGTCTTTGTTTGATTACAGCTGGTATTCTCATTTACTACCATAACATACTTCTTTGTATCTAGAAAAACATATTTTGAACTGTTCTAATTGTTGCTAATATGTTGTTGTTTCCATCCTAGCAATTCTAGACAATATGTAACAGTAAGAGAAGTATTCCTGATATATGGAAGAGAGCAGCTTCAATTGGCCCTAATGCCTAGAGCACCAAAAAGGAGAAAACTGACTTAGTTCCAGGTGCCTGTCTGTTTCAGCTGAGCATAATAGTACGTCATTCGCGCCTAGGGTGATCCTACCAAGAGAACATTCAACCGATCAACTTTGCGCATATAGCCCGGGTACACCCCTCTGCCACTTTGAAGCAACGGACAGGACATGGAGGGGGTTGCAAATATGTGGAAACATTAGCAGTTTAATAAATTATTGTTACGTAAATCGGGATTAGTGGATTTTATGTTATCAGTCTCAAATAGCAAAACAGTTCCTTAAGAGCGATGAAATTTACTGCAGATAAACAGTACATAAAGTACAGGACCTAGCAGCAAAATTTGCAACAAAAAATCATTAATACGATGATGTAGAAGGTTTTTGCACCTTCTACAGCTCTTGGACACAGCTATTAGTGTCCCAAAATACAAATACGTAATGATAAAAATTATTTACCAGCAATAGCTCGATCATAGCAGCTGAAGTTTTTAATAGCTGAAATAATATTGACTAGTTACAATGATTGACTGCTACTTATAGTCTGAACAGCTGCCTTCTTACTCTTTCTCGAAAACTCCGACTCCGTCATACATCGTGTTGTTAATATATTTCTCCAGTAATTTCCAGAAACATACTTAAGTTGAAAAAGTTGCTAAATTTTGTCTTCAAAAATGATACGAACTGGTCTATATTATCAATATTTCGCCAAGTTCTCAATGAAATACCATTATAATTACGGCGTTGGTGGTGAATATTATAATTTTATCAGAAAATAAATACAACAAAAAGTAATATTAATATATTACACATCCTGATATAATTTATTTACTCTATTTTAAGTATTCATTGCATGAAATTCGCAACATTATTTTTTATACCCATTTTAATTTCAAATTCTCTCCTGAATTTTAACATTTTGGGGAATGTAATCTACCTGCAATATACATTTGTTTTATAACAAAAACTTACACAAATACGAAATATTATTTAGAAATAAATTTATATTCTTTCATAAGAAAAAAATCTTTATAAGAGAGAAATTTGCAATTTTTTAAAATTAAAACTGTGTATAAAGTTATAAATTAATGCATTTAGTAATGAAATAAAAAATGTAAATTTTTAAATTCATAAATGTAAGTTTACAAAATAAAGGCAGTAAATAATCTTTTAGAGATTTACCATTTACAATTAACTTATATAAGTGTAAAATTATCAAAATCGGTAGTTTTTTTTACGTAGTTTGAAAATTGGATTGGTTATACAACCTACTCGAATTTCTCTCTCTATCAAAAAGTTAGAAGAAATCCTTACAATTCTAACAACAATCACGAAAAAGTCAATTTCATTTCTAACACAGAAAATAGTTTCAATCTGGAAACGGGAATAAAAACTTTCACAGAAAAAGAAGGATACGAAGATTCTCTCTCGAAAAGTCGAAAAGAAAACGAAAATTTAATAATCTTTTTTTATTTCCGACATCAGAAACTAAATCTCTGAATCAGAGAGGTGAAAAAATTGCATTTGTACAGTTGACATTCTTTGATATTACTTATATTGTTCTAAACATGTATCTGAAATTGAAAACCATCAGAGGCACATCCACCGTGATAATTCACGAAATCTTTTTGATTTAAAGTAGAATTACGTATTGATTGCTGAAAAGAGTATTAAGTCTCAAATTTCCTACTTTTTAATAAAACGATTTTAATAATCGTTTCGATAAGTAATATTTTCAAGTTAGCAGTCAAATCTTGTAATTTCGAGAACCGTTGTCAGAAGAAGTCGGCTTCGTAATTTTCGAAGTATTTGTAAAAAAGCAGCAAAAGAAAATCATGCACTTTTGGAATACAGCAACAAAAGAATGAAGTTATTTATTTTTTGCTTCATGAATTCGTTGGTAGGGATTTCTACTTTATATTCTATTGTATTCTTTTTAATTCACAGCAATTAAAAAGTTTTGTACATGTTTTTGACTAATAATGGGTAAGATGTGATAAGGCAGTGATGGACAAACTTTCTGGGTACTAGCAAAACAATATGTAAGCGAAGAAATAATTTTTGTTAAATGTCAATTTTTTATTTATTGGAAAACGCAATACAAACTAAAAAACGTATATTTTTAAAGTTCTTTAGTACTAACTCGATGAATATTTCTGAACGAATATATACATTTTGTTTCAATTTTTGACTTTTATATAAAAGGGGAGAAGTATATTTTAATAAATGTATGTATATTTATCTCTTGGAGGTTTTAATGTTCCTAGATACAAACCCATTTAAACCAATTTATATACAAACTACTCCGGCTAATTTTGCTCATTCATATATGTACACACTCAAATTTCATTAGAAACTACAGCAAAAAAGGGAAACATTCCCTTAATTTTTTTTAAAATTTAAAATTGAGAATTTTTTATTCAATTGCTTAAAAATCTATGTTGAATTGGGCAGAATCGTTAAAGTGGCATCATTTACCCTGTGAAGGAGAGTCATTAGGCTAAAGATCTTAAAGTATCGATTTTGAATTTTTGATCTTTATCAAAAATCTCAAAATTTAGGCCCTTTCCAGTGATATTGGCCATTATATGAATTAGAAATATGTCAAAATGACTTTTAAAAAATAATCTGTGGAAGTGTCACGCCCACTTTGACAGATAAAGGTGTAAACATTCACTTTTTAAACCTAGAAAGCAGTTAAAAAGCCTCCACTTTTTGTGTTCATTCACACACAATTGTCTAACTTAATCACAAATGCGCTTGGATCCCCCGAGAACCTCAACGATCTCTCAAACAATATGAGGACGGGGTACCGAAACAAACTTTAATACAATATTTTTTATTAGTTTTTAAAAAATTCATTGGGACAAATTGGATTTATAAAGAGTAAATTGGTCCTCTCACAAATCCTGAACTTACACTATATAGTGAAATAACCATCCCCGCAGAGATACAGAACAATGTGATGACTACGAATCTAGCTTCTTAGTCTTTAAATTTTCATAAGAGCCTCAGAAAAACCAATTTAGAAATGGAACAGATCGTTTTAATTAACAACTGAGCCAGTAGATGGCGCTTCCATCTGTATTGACCCGTACTTACATCCGTACTGATAAAAGCAATATACGAATGTAAGGTTGGGGTTGGACTCAAGCGATTTTGACACTGAAAATGGTATGTTCCTTTAGGGCCACAGACGGATAATATTCGACTTGTATTGTTACGGTATAATCTTTCCTATTTTGTACTATACTATATAATCTTTCTTATAGTACATGAACTATGCTTAATTATTTTTCCATTTTCTTGCGTCTTACAGAAATATTTTTGATAGAAAAAAATAACTGTTTTGTGGCTTCGCGTTTTGTGTCTTTTGCAATGCCATCTTCTGACGTTTTTAAACATAGTTTCTGGATAAACATCGTCTACATATTCGATCCGTACATCTTACAGAGGCGTGCATTGAAATCCTCAATCAGTAATTGTACTAGAGAACATAATATTCTTTGTGTTTTAGTTTAATTCAATGGTCCCTAACCATCGGGATGTGGACCGGTACTAGGATTTCTTTCCCGGGAAATCATAAGATTTTTGTACTTTTTCTATTCCCGGGATTTCCCGGGAATCACACGGGGCTTGAATTATCTATGAGGTAGCTATTTTTGACTTGACCTTACAATTCAATCTAGGACATCGTTAACTGAACCTACAAAGCCAATTTGCGATCGTTCACCCCGAACTTCCGGATGAAGGAATGTTCGTTACTCCAACTGTGGGGTAAGAATGTAATATGAGAACTTTGAGGGGGGTTTCCACAGCTAGCAGTGGGTGTATCGAGCTTTGTTAACAAGAAATATTGGGTTTTTAAAGCAATCGCATTTCGTTGCCAACCAGCGCTATGTGGTCGAAGTTCCAAGATCTAGATTTATGTGGATAATGTAAGTACTAATACTTAAAACTATTACTTATTTCAATCTTTTTTTAAAAAAAAATTTCGGATATTTGTCTTTATTATGAGCTATTTAATTGAATCAGCAATTTGAGGAAGGGAATAAACCCACTAACTGTTTGGAAGAGAATATTTTTATAAGAAATTGCGCAATTTTTCTTATTTATTATTTTTCTAAACTTAACTTTCGTGTGAGATTCTTATGTTAATATTTATTTATGTAACAACAATACAGCAATTCCATAAACAAGAAATCGGTTATACAAATAAAATATCTTAAATACAATAGTTAATATTTTTAACGTACATAATCGGCACTTCAGCAGCAAATGAGTTTTCAAGTATATATTAATATTTATCTCTTAGTAGAGCAACATTAGAGAAATAATTGATACGGCTTCGATTGGTTAATTTTCAAACACATGTGAAAGAACATTAATTTTAGTAATTATTTTTCAAATGTGAATTTCTTTCCCAAGATTGTTAATTTACAATATCTTTAACTGGATATTTTTTCCATGCCTGAGTGATAAAAGTATAATTTGCTTATGCTTTCTGAAATCCTATTTCAAAAATGAATAATCAATTTATTATATATTTTTTGTACTTTTAGCTCATCATATGAATAAGAATTAATTTTGTAATTTATATGCATCCTTATTTTATCTAATGATTATTAATTTTATTTAAAAATAACTTGTTTTTAATTTTTTAAAAATTTTGATGTATTCCCGGGAATCCCGGGAACGACAATTACTTTTCCCGGGATTGGAAAAACCCGGGAAATCAGAAACCCCTACAGGTACTGGTCCGTAGATCATATTGTACTAGACCTGCCAAAGGAACATTAAATTATTTCTATGTTATTTACTATAGTGTATTTCTCATTGGTTTGTGCGACTTTCCATGTAAATTGCTTTATGTTCCTCTTTTTGCATAACTGTATTTTATTCCAAATGCATATTTAAATTTAATTAAATAAAAATTATTAAATCAAAATGATCTAAAATATAAGCATTTAACCCTAATTGGGTCACGGTAGAATTGACAAAATATGACCGACCAGCGGCGATAAAAAAGGGGAGGAAGCACTTGTCTAGTTAACTCACTGTAATACTTGGTATGTTTCTAATTACTTGTACATTCATTTAAAAAAATAACTTTTTTGAGAAAATAAATGCTATTTATATAAAATTATACATTGGTTTAGTACCATTTTATTCAGATTTTATATATTTAGATAATACGATACCATTTTAAAGGCATTAAATTACACTTATTAGTAACATTAGAATAAACTGATATATACACAAATTGGAATTCATTTTATTAAAACAATATTCCCAGCACAAGATGATTTTGTTGCATCATATAAAGCAGTGAAATAATGTTTATAATTATGAATTACATTTATAATTGGCAATTTTTTTAATTGTCAGCACCTTAAAATAGAGAAAATACTGAAAGTGATGGTATAACGTATAAAAAAAATGTTTAAAATACTTATGTACAGAATCTTAATATTTTGTTAAATAAGCTTATTTTTTTAATATTTTTGTTAGCACTTCGTTTTTCATGGTGTTTCTGACACATTATTTGAAAAAAAGTTCTTAAAGTGCAATCCATTTTTTACAGATACAGATAGAAGCTCTTTGAAGAAGATTAATTCAATACATGAATAAAGAACGTAATTGTGAAAGTTGTCTTGAATAGTTGGGTACAAAAATTACACTAATAATTTTTATTTAATTATTTATCAATTATTTGTTGTTTATAACGATTATTTAAACGATTATATACTTTTACTTCAAACATACTTTTTAATGTATTTAATCGTATATAATAAAAATACTTATTGCTAAAACTTATTTAAGCGTTAATCTTAACGTTTAATGAAAAAACATCGAAATTCATTTAAAAAATAAAATAATGTAGGATTATAATGAAGTTTCTTTCAATAAAATAAACCTTTTAATTTAGTTCTTTGGAGCTTAAATAATTTGACAGTTTGCAGGAAAAGAACAAATTATTCATGATTTTGCACTTTTAAAGATTAATTATCACACATGCTCCACCAGAAAATTATTCAAAAGTCTTAGCTTTAAAGAAAAATTCTCTCTATCTGGTGTGTGTATTCTGAGATGTTCCTTGACAAATATCTTTTAAAAGAATTGCTTCATAATAAGACATTATACTTTTATCCAGAATTTAAAAGATGGGATACTAATCGATAAATCAGGAATTTAGTTTTTTTTTTTCATCAAAAACTTAACTTCAATTTTTCGCTTGAACTATCAGCATATAAACTTTGGAAGTTTTTAAATTGGAATTTAATTCAAAAGAGGAAAATATTTTTAGACCATCATAATAAAACTCAAATCTTGTTCAGTCAACAAGATATAACTTGTGAAATTTGCTTCAAAGGTTTCTTCTCAAAAGAATCAATTGGAATAAAATAAAATGCTTAAAATCTTGCGTTATATTCAAGTCAAAAATGCTAGTTAAACTGTTGGATTTCAAACTGCAGAAGGAATATTTTGCTATTTTTGAAATAAAATAGTTAGGGTAATCTTTCATTGAGTGTTCGAGTTCTCTCTTAACTATTATTTTTTGAGCAATTACATCGGAAGAAATTTGCTGAAAATGGAAATAGTTTTGAAAAAAATATGTTTCAAATGTTTTAGTAATACAAAGAAATCAATCGGAGTTTCTTCATGAAATAAAAACAAAGATAAAAATCACGAACACTTATTGATTAACAATGCCCTAAACATTACATATTTTAAATTGCTTCGGAATGAAAATATAATCTACGTAAAAATTTTAAAACGGTAAAAAATCAGTTATTTTACTTTTAAAGAAAAAGTCAGAAGAGTGAGTGGGATGTGGCTTCGTGTGTCTAAAAGCAATACAGTGCAATAATTTATTTTAACGAACTTGTCGCCTATGCGGTATAGAGGTTAGTGACGCTGCCGAATCTCGGAGGAGAGAAGAATGTTTGTAAATGTATTGTGATTTGCGGCATGTGGGTACTCTGAATAATCAACGGGTCGCAAGTCCTCTCGTGAGGTTGGTGGTAGAGGAAGAGAAGTGGGAGGCCCCTGACTTTCTAGGGTATTATTCTTCTAAATTGGGGAGGAACCGATATAAAGCTCGAGGCTACGGCCAACGACAGGCGTACATCTAGCAGTCCAAACTGTCTCAGGCTCAGGCTACATCCTTTCGGGAAAGACAAGACAAAAATACACTTGCAGGGCTCTATTTATTTTTATATCAATATATGAAGTACTCAGGAAAACATAATTAAGAACTTAATAGTTCCCAAAATAATTATAATAAAACCACGAACGATTAGACTGTATGATAACTTATTTATATTTCTTTTCCATGTAATATAACAATGCAGTACAGATGAAAGGAAGCTTACGCTTGAAGTCAGTATAGTTATTTGATTATGTTGTTAAAATGTGTTGTTCGTAATTACTTATCAAAGAGTAAATCTAAAATTTATATCTAAAATGCATGGCATATTTACTGATAGTGTTTATTTTAATAAATAGTATAAAGCCGTATATGTTTTTCCTTTTAAATTAATAATCACTATTAGTGTAAGATACTTTTACGCTGCATAACATAAATCTTCATCTACTGTAAGCTTCATAAACAATACAGAAGATCGTAGTTCATCCGAATCAATTGAGACCGGACACCATTCGGAAAAGCGATTATTCGGATAACCGAAAACCGAACGCGATCCATGCAGTTTATGAAACCACACTGTATACGTATATTGAAAATCATTACATGCGGGAAACGTGCTTCAAGAAAAAGCAAAACAGGTGCAAAATATCACAATTATACCTTTCTAGTGGAAAATCACTTATTTTTCACTGTACCATTGTACGCCTTCGTTTTTTCACTGCAAGGTTTCTGATTCTCTTGAGCAGCAGTAGTTGAGTAGGACAGCACTCTGATAGTTGTTCGTACCACTCCATAGCTGTCTCTAACTTAAAACCCCTGTCAGTGTTTGATGGACCCTTACAACTTTCATTGTTGTTTTTGTCCTCGTCTTCATCTGTTTCATCGTCGACAGGATCGGATTCTTTTTACACGGAAGTCTCAATCTCGTCGTCATTTAACATTTGAAATCCACAGTCTTCTGCACCTTATGCCAACCAGGTTTCTACATCCACAAAACTCAACAAAAGACCACGTATAAACCCCCTCATTTGGAAACAAACTGACCTAATATTCCGCGCAGATGTTTATCAAATCACACAACTGAAATTTCCCAAATATCCCTCACCTTGGGTTTTCCCGTCACTTTTGACCTCACGCGGAACAACTGTTGTGCATTGCACTGTTCGAAAACGTATCCGGACTTTGGTTCGGATATTTGACCCTCCGGATAATAAACGTTTGGATAAACGACGTTCTACTGTACTTATGAAAAAATTGAAATTATGTGATATGCACAAATAATTTACAATTTACTCACAAACATTTTTTTTGCTTTGAAAAATACAATAAAAATATTTTCAATATATATATATATATATATATAATTCTTGTTTAAAATTAATAAATGTTTTAAAGAAAAATTCAAAAATATTTCCAAATTTTGAGGCATATACTTTTTTAAAAAATGGGATTCACTTATAATTTAAACTACAATACTTAGCAAAAAGTCATCACGTGATCCAATACATAAGATGTCTTGATTATTTGGGTAATACAGTGATTTGCATGCTGCCACAGTTACTTAATACTTTTAATATCGCTGAAGCACTTTATAATTTTTTATATCCGTAAAAAAATATGTGGCAAACTTTTTAGGTGGTCAAAGATAAGATATTTTTGAGATTAAACACTTTCAAAATTAGTGTCCTGTACCAAAAAAAGAAAACGAGAAAAGGAATTGCTGAAATTTCTGGAAATTCGATAAGATGTCATCACATTATTCAAACCTCAAAGGATATTAGTATACTGCCAACATCTCTGCTCAAGTAGGAATGACAAGGTCCGTCCCGAATTGCTCTCGTATAGCCTTATAGTGCCACTAGATAAAATAACTTTCCCTCTGACACCGCTTAAATAGGATAGAGAAAAACTCAAATTTTTAAGTCGACAATTCCGTATGTGACAATTGAAGAAAAATTACTAGAAAAATCATTGTAGAATTCATTCAGAGCACTGTTAAACAGCGAATAAAGTGCACTCGTGCATTCACAATGCAATGAAAGCTTCAGAAAATGGAACTTAGCAGTTGTAGTGTTTCAGGAAAACCACTTGATCCAGTCATTGATTGAATTTAAAGGCTCCGCAATAGAGTATAACTACTTGACTATTTACTATCGGAGAAATATCATGCAGAGTTATCAGTCATCCTTTATTAGCCTATTCCAGGACGAAGGGCACGCCTATGTAAAAAGAGAATCTCAAAAGGCAATTGGCCCTTCATGCATTGGTCAGGTAAATGTTTTTTTTTTATTTCCAATGGCCAGGGTTACAAAAGACCACTACATCACAAGGGAGTAGGAACAAAAGCAGACAAAACAAACAAAACTGGACAAAACAAAATGGCAAGAAAAGTCTAGGAACCCAATAAGTCCTTAACTTGCCAATAAAGATCGCACAAAGAAGAACCTTTTAGTGCTCTTCTTAGGCAGCGGCGAATTTGGTCATCATCCATGTCCTCCCAAATAACACAGAGCGTGCAGAAAGGAGCCCGTGCGACATGAATTCGATGAAGATGTTTGAGAAGACAGTCGTGCTCAGTAGCCAGGCAAAACTCGGCAACTGCTTTGCGTCTTGGCCACATGGGAAGATCTTTATTATTACTCCCCCAGATAATATTGGAATTTCTCTCTGTGTATTGAATTGAAAGGAGATCATTCATCTTTTTCTTATTTATACGCTTGACACTAAAAAAGGGACAGCTTTCCGTATAGTCTTTTGAATGGAAGCCTCATTCTTTGCTAGGTGGCCGGCTAACTCATTACTAGTGTACTGAGTGTCCAGGAATCCACTGCAGGATGATTTTCTTAGAGTACTCAGACAGACTGTAGTAGTTTTTGTAGTCAAGAACGTAAGAGGAATTTGAACTCCCAACAAAAATCGCCGCTTTTGAATCACAGAAGACAACAGCCCTAGTAAAGCTATTCAGATGACAATGCAACTGCTCAAGGGCTACTTGAACGGCAGCAACTTCACCATCAAAAGTGGTTGTGAATTTTCCATTTGTTAAGTGAAAAGAGAAAAGGTGGCAGTACACTCCTTCTCCTGCACTGCCTGTCCTTCAAAAGGCTTCCATACAGTATAAATATGCACTCAGTCAGGTTCAGGATACATGGTGACTATCGTTTCTAGGGAAAGTGACCTTAAAATTGAGGTATTGTGTTCTTTTTTGGAAACCACCTGGATAAGCGAAGTGTGGATTTGTAAACATTTTTACCGTCTGCGATCATAAACATAATACCCCGATAAAATGAAGTTGTTTTATTACTTAAACAAGGTTAATGAACATGCCCTCCCATCAACGGATTTTTTTCTAGGATGGAAGTAGTATATTCTAGAATGGCAATGTGAAAATTCACAAACACAGAATATTCAAAATTAATTCAGAATATAAAGACTTATTTCGCGAAATGAATTTCCACCAGAATGTCCTTTTTTGTGTCGAATACAAAATCTTTCGGTACAGAAAAGGTACTAAATGAGTGTCTACGGAGTGGTTCAACTTTTCAGTACAGACTGTTCCAGATGTGAAAGACAATAAGAGCCAAAGCTATAGAATTGCTATTGAAACAATATCACGTAGAATGCATGCATTTGCTTAAGCCGAAAATTGTCCAAGCAATTATTAAGGTACACGACATTTTTCTTCGCCATGTGCAAAATAAATAATTTAACAGAACCCTAAAAAGAAATAAATGTAAGAACTTGAAATTAATTCAAAAATTTGAGCTTACGTTTTCTTTATAAAAATATATCCACAAATGGTTTTAATATGTTGACTAAGGATATACCACCGTGTATTTTAAATACAATACTCTTAACATAATTTGATAAAAAGTAATAGTTTGATAATTTTGAAAGTTTCTTATAAAAAATAATTATTGATGTTTAGTTATTTCCATAAGTATAGAAAGTATTCAGTCATTTATTCCTTGTGGTATTATTTAAAATACCTTTAAAATGGTAGTAAGAAAAGGAGAAAAATCTTAATTTACTTTAACAAGTTTTTTCACAGAAAAATACTTCTAAGAAAGATGCATTGCAAGAATAAATCTTCATATTTATCTTCGTAGAAAAAAATCAATAACTAAAGTATTTATTTATTCCTGAACCATATTACTTTACTCCATTTTAAAAGAGAAATACACAAAAGTATCAAGAAAAAAAAAGTATTTTATCGGAATAAATTTAACCGAGGAACATTTCTCGATAAAACACAAAAATCGTTTGGTCGGAAAGATAACACTTGTTAAAGATGGCATCATAAGCGGCTTCACTGTGGGATCCACTAGAATAAAACTACAGAATAAATAAATGCAGATATCGAATTTTACACGTACGTCGGATATGTCAGGATAGTTATCGAATTCGTTACAACGCTTCAAGATATCTAGTTTTGCATTTGAAGACATAACGGTAGGAATCGTGATTTTAGTTTTGCTTTCGACTTTTATTTGCATTTTGAGAAGTTCTTTATAAACAAATGCAATGACATTTAAATCCAGATTCGATTGGGAATATCTGTTTTTCGAAATATTAGAAGTAAAAAAAAGTTATACACTTTATATGTGATAACTCAAGCAAGAATTATTTACAAATCTAAAATACAATCTTTATTTTGGGCTCTAGTTTGATATTCGTCTTCTTAATTTGAATAAAACTAAGCTGTTATTCTAGAGATATTATTGAATTTGCAAAAATAGAAAGAAAAACAAATTTAAGGTATTTGTTAAAAAAGCCGCCATTTTTTACTTATATAAATACGTTGTCAAAATACTTTTATGAAGGTAAAAAATTTATCATATATCTCAAGGTTTAACTAGCACCTATACTTCCAAATTGCATACTTTAATTTTTTGGTATATTCACCGTTTAACGCACACCCTTTTTTGTTATTTATGAAGAAACCCTTATCTTTTGAAGCCATTTATTCGGAGTATTTTCCCAAAGCTAATTGAACAATTGTATTCTTCGAAAACTTCAGGCTTAAAACACATGAAAAAGGGTGGGGGGACGAAATTTATAAAGCAATTCATCTTTGAAAGTTCATAAAATAAGTCAATTTTTTAAAATTATATACATATATATATGTATGACAACAGTGCTTCGATTTAAGTAGAAATCTAATCAATGTTATGCTCCTCCTTCAATTATTTTTCAAGCTATCTTTTTCAAATCTGATGTTGAATGCACCCCCTTAGATTTAATCTTATTTTTTGCCTTGATTTAAACTCGCACCTTATACTCCGGAACATACACTAGTTTAAAATATGTCGAAAGAAAAGAAAGAAATACTAAAAAAAATAAGCTCTATAAAATTCTCGAAGTTTAACTCATATTACTTATGAATCATAGGATATTTTTCAAAGCATGTCGCAGCTTTAACCTCTTTTAAAAGCAAATAATTGCTAAATGTCTTGACTGCATTGTTTTTCCCCACATTTATAATAATATAATAAATAATTTGGTAGACGAAATTTTGATTTTTTCCAATTAAAATATTGTTGTAATTTTCATTTTCAAATAGTCAAGTTAATACAAATTGTCCTGAAGATAATGCCTTTCTAATGCATTAAATATGGTTTTGTTAAAATATATTTATAATGTTCTATCGTGGATGTTTGAATAAATATATTTTAAATATTGAACGTTAGCAAGAAAACTTTCAATTGGTAAAATACGTTTCATTTCCCAAAGATTTTAATCTCTTAAGCAAAAAAAAAAAATCTGTACCATTAAAAACATATGCATATTCTTGATGTACACAAATATTTTTCCTTACGTAAAGTTCGAGTCTGTACCACTTAACATATTAAATCAGTGCTCGTTAAATCTGACGAGGTTCAAAGTTCTCACGTTGCCGTAGTACGGAAGAATAGAGAATAGAGTACAAGCTGAAGTTTTCTCCTCGTCAATTAAACAAGATTTAGTATTACGAAGTTCATTTCAAATGGTTCTTGTATTTATACAACCAAGAGCAATGCCAATAAGTAACCTCTTGAACTACGTAAGATGTAAGGACGTGGAACACAATGCTCCGTAGAAATAATACTATCCTCTAGTTCACTATCAGATCATTTGTGCTTCTGGTGCCAAGAAACATTGGAAAATAATAAATAAAACAAATCCCAATTTTTCTGTAATTGTATTTTCTTAAGAGACATCTGCTCGTTTTAATGTGCAATTACAATTTATAAAAATCCCATAAAATATTACATATCCTTTAATACGTAAAGATTCAAACTTTTCTAATGCTGTAGTTTTAAAGATAAAATATGTAAGAAATTTTATTAAAAAAAATTGATTGAGATACTGACAGTAATATATCCAATTCACACTCGGCTCAAGATGTGGTTGACGAATGTCGCCAAGAAGCCAAACCTGACAAAATATAATAAACATCCCTTAACACGCAAGCTATTATATTCAAGCTATTTTTTTTGCCAAAAATATCATCCTCTTATTTGACCTCACTGACCTTGAACATAAGTTATCAGTTCAAATACTTCACCAAAAACATTTGGCAGGTCAAACGGAACCTTCAATGTGGAAAACACCATCAACGAGGTTTCTCTTTCCCGCTTATATAATCCAAGGTTGGATTAAAAAAATAATAATTTCATTTCCTTCTCCCCCGCTCCTTTTTAAAAAGTTTTCGCTTTCATCGTCTATTAGGGTGCAGATACCTCTGATGGGTCCGGACATTTCCTGATTGACAAGACGTCGCTATTCTTTTCATTACACCAGTACAGATTGGAGGCGTCTTAGAAAAGAATTTAACCTTTTCCAAGAGGTAGAAATGAACTGAGGATGATTAGGTTTTGTACTGGTGCTGTCACTTATGTGTCTGGAATCAAGCCTGGGTCCATTTTTTATTTATTTATCTTTCCTAGGCTTTGGAAAAGTTTGGATCTAGTTCCTTATTCCGAATCTAATTTCAAAGCATTTGCAGGAATTCCAGAAATATTGGAACAGAATTAATTAGTATTTGAACAGAATAAATTTACTTGAGTCAATATTAAGAAGCTCAGTGTAATTTTAAGATACATAGTTATTTATCAATGGTTTTGATTGTAATAATTAATGTGGAGAATGTTTTAGTTATGATATCAGATAATGCTACACAGGAGTAATTTATTTATTTTTTTAAAAATAAGTTTTATCATATGCAGTGAAAATTGTTTAACATAAAACTGATGGGACTAAAATGTTTTTTTTTTTTATTAAAAGAATTTCCCGTTAAATGAAATTGCAAAAAAGGAACATTTATCAACAAAACTAGGTTTATTAGAGCTTGTTTTATTTACATAGATATATAAATATATGCATGCATTTAATAAAAAGCAATGAAAAAACAACATTCGCTAGAAATTAAAGAGGTTTAATATAAAATGTTAAAGTTTTTTGAGAAACAAAACTTTTTTTGAGGTTTTGGAAAATAATTTGATATTTTTCTTTGCATTCTCTTTTTTAGCATCAATATGTCAACAAATTGTTCGATGTCGTCCATTTGATTATTCATTTCATAATTGAAATAGTGGGAAAACTGCGCATACTTTTCATGATGTTTCTCATTTCGGTAACATGTGAACAATAGCTGCATTATTAATTTTACTTTCGCCTTCTAAAATTGCATCAAATATGGTTTTTGCCTTTGAAGTTACTCCAAAATGTCTTTGTCAACCATAATTAGGGCTGTACACACATTGACATCATCCACTGAAACGAGTTATCATAAGTAACTGTAATTTTTTGTAATAAAACAGTGAATGTTAAATCCGAAGATTAAAACACTTTTACTATTATACAGAACATACACAAAAAATTTCAGTTAATTATTTTCCAAACTTTTTGAGCAATCTCTGTCCCCGCTTCAGCATTTTCAAAAAAAAAAAAACGACACACACACACAAACATTTCGAGTAAAACGCGGTTTAATGTATGACATCTTGCTTAAAGTAATGGCATCTGCTTTTACTGAGACACTTGTAATTTTTGTTCTAGTGTACGGAAAATAATAAACGCGGTATTTTTATATAGCTAATAAGATAACTTATAAAAAATCATAAAAAAATTATCAATTTTTGCAAAATTCACAATTTTAGGGCAGTACGGTACCTTAAGCGTTTTCGCGTTAAGTGTATTTCACAGTAATTGCAAAAATTTGGCGACAAACATAAATGTTCCAAGACAAATCTAGAGAAGTTCTACATTATTATTTAACAACATAATTCTAGAAGCTTTTGACATTTATTTGCAACCTGTGAATGCATAGCTGTGAAGTAACATTTTCTTTGTGACTGCAGTCAATTTGATAGCGACAGTGGAACTGTAACGGATTTCTATGCATTCCATTCTAGTGTGAACTTTGAGTTTGTGCAATTGTAAATTTGTATTTGAGTATAAATTACTTTCCGTTTAAAGAAATCTGTGTTGTAAGTACTAGAAAATTCTAGAACAAACTTCTATTTACTACAAAAAAGATTATCAAAGCAGTAAATTAGATATAAAAAGGGGCATAATACTAGATTTTCATTCATAGACGTGCACCGAAAATTTATAGTTACCAATGCCTCCCATAAGTCTCGATAGTTTTTGAAAATTATTTAGTTTCTACCAACTATTATTTCCATTCTTGAATCTATCGAAATTTTTTGCGGGATATTTATTTCACGTGGAGTTTTAAATGTCGTCTGTGAAATTGGGCCGGATAGATGAAATTGAAAGTATACAGGAAAAATTGTTCGTTCCGTAGAATATGTGAAGTATTTTTTAAATTAAAGTTGATTTTTAAATAATTTTGATATATAATTTATAAAATTAAATGAATGTAAAGAACAAACATTTATTGGATCTTGTTTGCCATTTATTGTTTTAAATCATAGAATTTTGCATTTGAGTTGTGATTTTTAGTAATTGCAAATTTCAATATGTACTTGAAAGAAAAATTATTTAAAATATTTGTATAAAATTAATACACTAAGCGGATAACAAATGTAACATGGAAACTTACAATAACTGTTAATGTGATTAATTAATTAATGCTACATTTTCTTCATCCTTTATTTCAGTTATTTTTTCTCTGAACAAGGAATTTTCGTAACGAGACTTTCCTCCAACTGTCGCTTTTTGAATGCCACATGTACTGCATATATGAAGATTATCAGGTATGGAGGACTAGAAGCTTGGTTTTCTCGCTTTCCGGACTCAAACTCTTTGAACGTTTTCTTCTAGGGATACATGGAATTTTCAGTATGTAAGATTCCGGGTGGAAAAAAGATTTCGTTCTTGCCACATACAAAGCTAGTACATGCTCAAGAGTCTTCAAGAAGATTTTCCAGTCATTCTAGCACCTCTTGTACAACAACACGCAAATCCGCCATGCTGAGCTAATACTCAGATTTTTTTTTTATCTGAAGAAAAAATCAGATTGTTTAGTATTTAGTATTTCATTCACTATCACAGCATTTTTAATAGTTCAGACTTTAATTATAAATCTATGATATTCTGTCTCTTGATGCAAAATGTGAGACCCTATGCTCAACAGTAATTATTGCTCATCTGGATTGATACTAAGGCCATACTTATTTTGTAAAAACACCTTGAATTCCACTTATATGCACTTTAAAATACTTTGATTTTTTTTCCTAAAATTTCTACCTAAACAGAAGCGCGCAATACATGCGTAAAACAAAGAAAATTATAAAGGTCATTAAATTAAGAAAGAGATGATTTTACAGTACCTATCAATTATATGAATATATATACTTAGTTACTAATTAGCCTCGAAGTATACTTATTTGGGCTTGCAAAATATTAAACCCTATATGGAAAAGCTAAAGCTTAAAGCAAGTTTATTTTTAATTTTATATGTTTCATTTTAGTGTTTCCATTTTAGATTTCATAATAAAATTTTTTTCATTTGTAAACCACTAGATTTAAGACTCAATATTAATGTATCCCCCATTTCAACAATATTCCAATTTAACCAAATGTGGAGAAGGAAATTCGTAACACTTTTTGAGAAAAGAGTTACCTGTTCATAAGAGACTGCAAAGAAAATGAATGATTAACTAGAAATCATTTATTAATGTAAAAGAATGTATTTTTTACTTCTCTCATGTTCAGCTTGTCTTTTTTTAGGATATATTTTTCATTCATTTATCTTTACTCACATAATACATTTATTTTGTCGAAGGATATGCGTATTTAAAAAATGATTCTGAATAATTAAGCCACATTAGAAATGACTTTTAATTACTTTCTAGATCGGAATCTATTTATTTATTTTGTTTATTGGAATTTATTTATTTTTTAAATCGAAATCCCTTACAAACTGAGATGAACATTGAAAATAGGAATCATCCTTCTTATTCAGAAAAAAAAACTTAAGACTATTAGTGCTACTATAATTTAGATCGTGTTCCTAATTAAATTTTTTGTATTTGTATAAGTGTTATTAAATGCGGAAAAAAATGTATGTTATAAGAAATGAAAAGGGGAAATGATTTATAGCGCAAACATATATCATATTATATATATATATATATATATAGTTTTTAGTAATTTCTCTTACTTTAATTTATTATTTTACTAATACGAAAGATTATATAACAAAATAAAAGTAAAAGCTATTATGCTATTATTATATGTTCAATAATTATAGAATGTGATAAAATTCTCATACTCAAACATAACATTTTGATAACGTAACGTAACGTAACGTAAACGTAACGTAAGTGATGTGATACATTTTCCTTCTTTGCGACTTTTCCAGCTACTGTAATTTAAAATGCTTTCAAACAATAAAAATAACAAAATTAAAATATTTAGGAGAGAAAAATACTAAACGCGTCAAAATAGCTCATTCTATATCAGGAAAAAATGAAATACACAATCCCACAATTATTTCTTGCTTCGAACTGGACTTTACAACAAAACATAAAAATACAATTGAACTTTTCCTTTCATGAGTAATTATAAATGCAGCGAAAAAATATTCTAGTTTTCAACCTCAGATTTCATAAATATTTATTGAAATCTTATAACATATTTTTAAATAGCATATTGTAATAATGTCAAAAGGAAAACCTTCATTTCTAAACAAGTCGTAAATCCCTTATTAAAACCCATGAAGCATTTAAACTCGTTTATGAAAACTGTGAAAAAAACTACTTGGGGAATTCATGAAAATGTTACAATTTCTATACCAGAGAAATCTCATTAGCGAAATTCTTTTATTTATTTTATTTTTGTATACAAAAGCTTCGCTGTATTTATTAATATTAAACTTAATTATTTTTTTAAAATACATACCCTGATTCAAAACCAATTTCTAACGGGTTTTTTTAGCATGTTTAACTAATCATTTCTGTTAAAAATACAGCAAATTTATTTGAAACTTTTATTCTTTCATGATTTATGAAGTATTAGAAAACTATTTTTAAGCCTTTTAGAGAGAAAGACATTAATATGTTACCAGATATCGGATAGGTATTTTTATGTGACATTGATTTAGTAGCCAATGGGTAGTACATTTGTTTATCATTTCCTCTGAGTGACTCCGTTTAGAATTTTGGTCCTCGTGACACACAACATATAATTGATTATGAAGAGATAAATATATCAAAACACCGTATTTATACTCGAATCTAAGCCGCACTACTTTTACAGTTTTAATACTACTAAGAATCGTATGTGCTACTTAGAAGCGAAGACTAAAACATTTGTTGGATGAGGAAACTAAGTTTCTACCTTTTTTAAAAGGAAAAATGTAACAGTCTATTATGACCACTTGCATTGATCATTTATACCATTCTGCAGTTTTTTCCAGTATTCAGTCTGTTCTAAACATCGTTGCCAGCTCTTATTTATGAATTTTTTTGTATCACTCTTTCTTTGAATCATCTAAATATCAAAGATGTCGGTAATAGCATCAAGACGAGTGCAAGAATGAAAAAGGAGGCAATTTTATATGCAGAAAGTAAACATTTTTTCTCATTTTTTCTAAAAGGACAACTATCTGGATATTTTCTTTTCTTTTTTTTTTAACAATCATTTATTTTCATGCGCTGAAAGTGGATTACGAAACACTGAGTTCTATTCCTCAATATAGATATATCAACCAATCCCTTAGTGGTTCACATGATATGTGGATAATCCTTACTTATTCTCCTTAACTTGTAATTCCAATTTCTCCCTTAGTTGGAGATAGTGACATGGGATTTCTTTCAGCTGGAAATACTGATGCCATCTACCAAATTAGATAATTGGATGTAATGAAAGTTACTATTGGAGACTGCATCAGAAGAAAGTATTAGCAATTGCTTTTGTATTTGAAATTGTCTTGATTAGATCGTAGTAACTGCAACCGCTTTTGTTACGAAGAAAGACTTTAAGCTCTTCCCTCGTTGTTTCGGGTTTAAAATTTTGATTTGCTTAACAAGAGGAAATCTTTTCAGGGAACCCGAAAATTACTTCTGACAAAACAATTCGCTTAAATTTCCTACAATTTTCATTAATGAGAGGTACAAAAAAAATTTATATCAAAAAGCTTATGGCAAATAAGAATTTTATAATATTTGTTTTTCTATGCAATTTAGATTAATTCTTATATGTATCAGATTTATGCGATAAACGTTAACATAATGTAAGGTATTATTATATAATATTGTCAACTCACAATGTAAGATACACATCATATAGCACATATATAAGATACACATATATATAATATAATATATATATAGGGAGATAGATAGATATAGATATACATATAGTATAATAAAATAATGTGAGAAAGTTGTACTTCCTACAAGGCCAAAAAGAGAAAGAAATTAGATTCCAGGAAATATAACAATTGAAGACACCAAAAGAGTCTTTGGACAAAAATGGAGACCTATTATGGTTTCTAAATGGGTCGCTAAATTAGGCCAGTGCAATTAGGATTAAGCAATTCGTAAAGGTACTACCCTCCCTGTACAGCAGAAATTTTTGTCATAATAGAAAAAGCAGAGCCATGTTGAGGAAATAGGCCTATTTCTAACACACGTGGATGAAACTCCTAACAGTAAAAGGAAATTAAATGAAAATAAGAATAGAGAATAGTAAGGTTTCGCTTATGGGGAGAAATATTAAGAAAAAATTCTATAGGAAAAACTAGGATAAAGAGTTATAAGAAAAAATGCTATCCATAAGGAAATATGTGGACCAAGCATCTTAGTCAGAAAACACGTGCAAATGACGTGTTAAAATTGAAGTGTAACTCTTAGAATCAAAAACTAGTGGCGCCACCTAGATAGTTTTTATGTAATGAATTTATAAAAACGACATCTTAATGAAATTAATAAACTAAATTGCTAAAAAGTGTTAAAATAGCATAGAAATATATTTAAATTTTAATTTACTTGGGTAGTTATAATCCAAGAAATTATTGCAGAATTTTTTATAACTATCTTGTTTTAATATATTATCAGTAACTAATTCATTGCTACTTTTTATAAAATTTAAGATAATATTTCTAAATATAGATTGGTGTTGGTCACTACACCAGAATGGCATTTTTATAATAATAAAATCAAGAGAGTCTCTTATAAAAAATATTACTTATTAGCAAATTATTCTTAACTTTTAATTTAAGTTCCAAAAAGTTTGCTGACTCATTATTGTAATTAGTTTTTAATAATTTGAAATATTGGGGATAATAATTATAGCTAGGAACAAAATCTAATAAATTACTATACATATTTAAGTCATCTATGTATCTAAAAATGTAACAAGTTTCGTTACTAATACTATAATTTTCACATAAGTGCAAAAAAATATTGGCTGAACAGTTACTAGCAAGCTCACCTTGTGGTAGTAATTTAATTTGCTGATAATAAGATTTATTATGAAAAATATAAAATTCATTTAATAATAGTTGAATAATAGAAAGATATTTATCATATTTTATTAATTTATTCAAAGAATAATTCTTATAGGCTATTCTGAGAATCTTAAATATGTCTCATGTATCTATGGAGTTAAATAAATATTCAGAACCATAGGTATAAATAAAAAAATTTTTTACCTTAAATGTTCTTAATAATGTCTATACTATTCTTAACAATAATAGAGTTATCAATTTTGACTAATGTGGATTGAATAATATTCTGTAGACTCTTGCACGGACATATATATATATATATATATATATATAATATATATATATACACATATATATATATATGTATATCATGACTATAGTTATTTTAGGTTATAACTATTTTTTGCATAATTTTGTAGTATATATATATATATATATTATATATATATATATATATATTATATATATATATATATATATATATATGTCGTAGTCTCCCACTATCCCCAGAGTTATTAGTTACCCTTTGCATATTATCTATGTTTGGATATGTAGGATTCATAATTAATGACTACTCAAATAATAAATCACTTATTTATTATTTCCTTAGGATAGAAATTCACAATTAATAATCAACTTTAAGAACAATAAATTATCATGGAGTGCTATCAGAATTCAATTATGGACGACGGAATACTAACTGATATCACGAGGGGAATAACACGTACAATCAAACTACACATTTAAATCTAAACTACAAAAATTACAGACCTGAAATCTTCTTCGGAAGGAACTTGGAAACTAGTAGAATTTATGAAGAGGCTGCAATCCAAGATATCTTCAATTACCTTTGAACCAAGTTAATGAATCTTGTTCAATAATCTTACTTCCGCTATCAGTCTTCACTTAGTTAAACTAAATTCTTATAAACACTTTCTTAAGCAACCACGTAGTTTACTTTTCAATCCCAAACACGGAGTTCTACTCTATCAAACCGCTTAGTCATCCTCAACTCTTCATTTCATTTCTCCCTTTTATATCTCTTTCGAACTCGCTAAGCCCGAAACTATCTTATTTGCATAAGTCACACTTTCAGCTCTCAGTGGGGATTGGTCAAAATAAATACAATTTAAAAAGTTTATGAGAGAAGGTTAGTGAAACGCGTAAGCACCCGTCACATATATATATATATCAGACTTCTTAGATTTACAATTATATATAAATAATAATTAAATATTTCTTAAATACACTAATATTTATAATAATAGAGAGGCATTTAATATAAACATTACTAAAGTACTTTACTTTACTGGTAATCTACATTCATTTCTTTTTACATAATATAATTTTAATTATGTTCAAAGATTTAATGATCTAGTTTCAGATAAATCATAAAAATATTTTAATTTCAAAAAATTGTATA
Source organism: Trichonephila clavata (assembly GCA_019973975.1). NCBI lineage: Eukaryota > Metazoa > Arthropoda > Arachnida > Araneae > Nephilidae > Trichonephila > Trichonephila clavata. The sequence continues at coordinate 97,437 of BMAO01022732.1, forward strand.
AATAATGCTTATAATGTAAATATTCTAATACCTTTCTATTCACATATATTTATAAAAATAGAGATAATTAGCTTATAATAATTTTCGGCAATTTCTCTTCGAATTTTTCATATCTTTCACTAGTTTATTTACAAATAATTACAAAATTGTCATTTAGATGGTGTTCATGTTGCACGTATGTGTTCATACAGTTAGTTCGCGCTAAATATAAAATACTAAAAGGAAAAAAGACTTTTGGAAGTTTGATATTTATGTTGGATTATTGTGGATTATTGCTATATTATGATGGTGGATTATGTTGCTTATACAGCTTTATAATAGTCATTCGTATTAGATTAATTGTTTGCAAGAGTAGTGTTAACTTACACGTGCTATTTTTAGGCTTAACTTGTTTTTTATTTCAGTTTTTCTTGCTTTATTATAAAGAATTTTTTTGCTGAAGAGGAAGGTTAGATTCCTATAAAGCTAGCTTTAACCCTACTTTACGACTCTAAGTTGGTGACAGCTATAGGAAAAATAATATTTTTACATTTCGGTCAAAATTGACTCTATATATGTTTACTTATATTTTGATTTGTTGTTCTTGGTTACCAAATCCATTATTTATCCGTTCTTTGTTTTGGTTTTGTAGAACATTTACTATCTTTATAATGACTTTATTATAATATATATATATATATATATATATATATATATAATTCGTTTTTCTTTAAATTACTTAAATGGCCCTTTCATAAGTTACATGCATTCTTCGTTCGGAAAAATCATGTTCCTTTTTTTCTGATTATAATAATGCTCACAAGTATGATTAATTATTTCATGTGATCTTCTTACAGTTCGAACAAATGAAGATTGTACTGTTGCGTTTTTTAATATGACCACAAAGTGTTTTAGTGCTGTGTTCTCTTTTTACTTTAGTAATCCTTCAAATAAGTAGAGAGAAGACTAAATAAATTTTAGATCAGAAGTAGATGTTAGTCATGATTACTTTAGAATTCTTACAGAGATTTTCAAGAACTAGAGCCCTTTGTGGACTGCCTGTTTAAGCAAGAATTGATGGAATTCATTCAAAAAGATATCATATGATGTAATCTCGAAATAAAACAAAAATTATATAAATCTACATAGAAATGTTATCCTATATTGTTAGAAATGTTACCATGTGTTAGTTTTTACATTGTGACCTTTGCAAAAAATATACTATTTTTAAAGTTTCTAGTATAACTCGAAGTAAAAAAAAAATAATAAAAACAGAACCCAAGATTTTAATTTTATGCATAACTAGTCTTCAAATCTCTAAATAGTTAGAAGCAATTGAATAAAAAAAATTATTTTTTGTCTCTTGTTCAATACTGTTTCTGTCATATTGTAACGAATTTTGTCAAAGAATGTTTAAAATAGTGTAAATAATTTATATTTGGATGTCTAATACGCTTACAATACTCTATGTCGCCCAAGCAACACCGTGTCACACAACATAATAATGGCGATTCGATCGAAACTTGGTGAAGTATTTACGATAGAGCCAAGTTGGCATCGTTTATGGTGACAATGCTGGCGACCATTTTGGCGTACGTGTTGGTAAAACATTTATGGCGAGTTCGTGACCCTATGGATACTTCTGGAAATTATGGAAGAAATCTACTAACAGCACGATCTGTGACGGAAGTGGATCTTTCTCGAAGGATCCGTGAGGTCTATAAATAGGCTTTAACTCATCGAAACTGAGTTAGTATTGTTTTGACCGTTAAAAAGTAGTATTGATTTAACTTTGAAGAATCAATCAGCGATTAGTAATTGCTTCGGCTTTTGAATAAGACGGGATAGTGCTTGTGAATAACCCTCAAACATACTTGTATTTTACACACTTCAAGTAGTGTCTGAACCTCATAGATGTGTGAAGGTTTTCTGAGATTAATTCTTTGAATATAGCTAATGTATTTCAAGGATTGTTTTTCGACAATAAATTTCCATCGCTCCTAAAGAACTGTCTTGCTTTTTGAGACTCATAAAATAAAATCCTTGAATCCCGACATACATAACAGCATAATTTTTAAATAATGGCATAACATGATTTAAGTAGAACGCATTCGAAGAGAAACAATATGAATCACCACAAATCCAAAGCATTTTAAAAATTCGTGTCCTATTTTTTTCAAGTCCTACAAAAAAGCCATTTTTTCATTCTTTTTCCTGTTCTAAGAGGAATCAAAAAATATTTTTCTTTTGAAAATCCTTCTAAAATTTAGGAAGACTCTAAAATAAGAAAAGACTTAAAGACAACTTATGAGAAAATATTTTTTTCAAAAAGTTACAGGCCGGAAAAAATCAATTGCTTTTAGCTAAAAATAAACATGTTAGAATAAATTCAATCAGTGAAAAAGGGCTGTTCATTTCATTTTCATGCAAGAACTTATTCTGAAATTGTTTTCCCTTCGATACAATTGTTGGAAAAGTTCGTCATCCAGAATTTACCATCAAATGGATTTTTCAAGCAGAAGCCATAAAAATGTTTATAAAATACACAGAGGTCAAATTCATATCTTTATCTTTCAGCATCCGAAAAAAGGGGAAATACATTTGAATTCAACTGAATTTTGAAAGAATACTCAGTTTCTTATGATTTTTGTGAAAAGAATATACATTCAAATGTTTAAGAATAATGATTTTCATTTTCCCAAACTCCTGAAATTATTAAAACAAAAAAAATACAGTATACGCATATTTATGATTTATACAAAAACTCAACATGAGAATTAAAACACGCCTGCAAAATAATTGGACAAAGAAAACCGAATTACATGTTTTTGAAGATATTTCAGCAGCTGCAAATAACTATAAATGCTAATTTGTATTATTTTTCATGCAGATTGTATCTCTTATATTGCTCATATTAATGAAGATGTGTCAGAGTTATTAAGAAATATCCACTTTAGCATTATACTTATTCTGTTAATGTCTGTCTGTCTAAAAAATACTTAACAAACTAAAGTAATATGCAATTAAATTATATTTAGGACCCGAGAGACAGGTATCAAATTCTCATTATACTCAGTTAAAAATATAGTTTTTTTTAAAAATCAAACTGGCTACTTTAAATATTTTATTTCGTATAAAATATGTAGTTTTTGAACACGGGCAATTTATGCATTATTGAGCCTTAGTGAAATCCCGATCCAACAGAAACCGGTTGAAGCTGTTAGATTAGAATACTATTGATGATTTAAACACATTTTTTCGCAATTTAGTCTTTTTTTATTTTTCAAAAGAACTTAAGATATTGTACATGTTTCTAAGTTTTAAAAAGGGAATGACTCGATGGAGGCAAAAAGAAACTTGTGTGACGTGTTTAGAGAAGAAGTAGTAACCCTCGATCATGACAAAGATGGCTTGTGAACTTTCGCTTGGGTGATTTTTCTTTGAAAAACGAACTCACATCAGGAAGGTCATGAATTGTCAGTGATGAAGTGCTATGAAGTATGATCAGAACAAATCTCAAGTCAACTTCCACAGAAGTGGACATCTAGCTAGAAATTCATAAGACTACTGCTTTGGATTACATTAAAATAGGTGGTTCAGTATCCAAACTCTTTGTTTAGGTGCACACTAATTAAGCGAAAGAAATTTAATGGACAGAATTTCTATATGTTCTTCCAATCTTGCTCGTCAGAAAAGGGAATCGTTTTTCGACAACTTGATGACTGAAGATTAAAATAGGAAAGTGTGCAGACACGTGGGTAGAAAAAATGTTTATGCGTACAAAGGGAGACGCCACCATCCACATCCAAAGCTGGAGTGCATCAGAATAAGGTTATGTTGTGTTATTGGTGAAATAGCAAGGTATAGCGAACTATGAGTTGCTGAAAGAAAATGAAGCGGCCGTTACTGTGCGCGACTTGATGTTTTGAACAATGAAATTCAACATAAACATCAATCTTTGGCCAACAGAAAGGGTGCAATTCTTTATCACGTCAACACTAGACTACACGTAGCAAGAAACAGTGCATAAAAAATTGCAGAGTTGGGATTCAAAACTTTACTTCAGCCAGCATATACTCTTAATGTTTCCCAATCTGACTTTTATCTGTCCAAGTCACTGTGAAACTTTTTGATACAAATAAATATATAAATTATGAGGTTGTCCAAATAGCAGTGGAAGAATACTTTGTCGCCAAAGCAGAGGGCTTCTTTTGCAAGGGGTTAAATAAGCTGCCAGAACGCTGGCAGACAGTTATAGTTAAAAAAGGAGATAACATTTTAGATTAAATTTTAAATAAAAAGTGGAAAAATTTGCTTGTCTTTTCTTCAGAAAAAACTGACAGAACACTTTTCCCCTTATACCTAATAAAGTATACATACTTTTTAATACTATACTTTAAACTGTGTAAAAAAATTTCCATGTGTATTAATATATATATTGGGAAGTAAAATAAGTAAGTAAATAATATCAAATTAAAGACATAAAAAAATATTACTGTTTAAAAGATGTAGAATCAATTCCACAAAATAGCGACTTTTCCTTCATAATATGATTTTATTACTATAGCCATTCTTAAGCAGTTCCTAGCCAGATTTAGTTACCTTATACAGTAATTGATTTGTATTGCTATAAAACTCCATGTTTATGAATTTAGTTTCATTCAGAAAATATCTATTAAGAACAAAATATAGAGTGGGCAAAAATGGAGTGTTCAGTTCTTAACATCGAACATAATAGCCTCAGATTAGAAGATTCATTACAGTTCACGACTGATTCATGACAGATAATTCCCATTCAAACACCAGTAGTGGTAAAGGATGAGATAAATCTTTATTCATGTTTGGAAATTTTTTTCCGGCGTTTGTGACCCTAATTTAGTTTTCAACATTTCATCAATTCCAATTTCTAAGGGGTGAATTGTGTCGTCTAAACTATGGGTATAAAGTTCTAAAATAACTGTTTTCAACCATTTTAGCATCATTGTCCCAAACAGTAATCATATAATTCATACAAATACTAAAATGTTTTTATCTTTAAATAATATTGCACTAAAAGTTAGAATGTACTGCGTTTTTTGGAATTCAGCTCTTAAAAGGCAAGGCTTTCGTTGTTTAATTCTCAAGAGAAAAACAAGAAACAAGAGACTCAAAAACTTTTCTATATTCTAATGCACGTTTCAAGTACTTTAAGGATGTACTTGAAAGAATACACCTAAAGGCAATGACAAAAATCCAGTTTTTTAGAAGGACTTAACACAAGAAGATTTTTTTTAATACTCAAGTTTGGGATTTCTTACTGAGCTCCCGTTAACTTCTCATTTTATAGTGTTTGTTGTCTAGACTGAAGTATTAAGTCTTCAGGAAGATCTTTTATTACTATCTTAAGCGTGATAAATAATCATGTTTTTATTCTAAGCTCCGTTAGGCGCGGAATCTCTGACATGCATAGTAAGAATAATTTTGAACTCGCGTCCAGGCGGTAAGCCGGAACGCGCCCATCCTTTTTCTATCTGTCTTTTATCATTCACACTAGGGTTCAGGGTCAATAATGCGACTGACCACTTTACATTCGGGCTTTCGCTTGAGAGTAACATTCACATGCCTCGTTCATTACGACTAAGGATGTACCATGCCCCTTTACTGACGAAATTACCAAGTGAAACAACATCAAGAACTGCGAAAAGGAAGTAATGTTCCTCTTATCGGTAGAACAAGAAAAAGACTATTAAAATTTTGTTGTGTAAAATGCGAAAAATTAATGCTCATTGAACATATTGTAAGATTATTTATTACAAATGATCTCAAAATGTACATAGTTAGTGGTGACAGTCATAACTAACCATTATTTTTCGTTTAAATTGAAATTTCTAATTATATTTTATATATTATATTACGACGTGTGTAACATGCATATGTACCGAATGAGGTCAGCTTGTGCAAAATTAAATTATTAAAATTGCTTTCAGCATTAAATATATTTTTATAGACATATTTTGTTTTGTTTATTGAGATTGGTACCAAGGAAAACCTCAATTTCCTTATATCTTTTTTAATTTTTAAATATACGAATTCATGCATGAACTTACTTTTTTCACTATTTGGAGCTACATTTTCTCCCCCTCCATCCTTTTCAAAACATCATAGCTCCTTTACTTTGTATCATTCAATCCTTAATGGCCATTGAATGCTTAGTTGCTAAAGTGTGCTAGGTACATGGATACATCTATTTATAATCTATTACTTCAGTAACATATTTGATATTATCCCATATTTTGATAGGAAGGTAATTCTATACGAAATACAAAAATTAAGAGCTTCAGTAACAAACACTGCAGCTTATGGCAATATTCTATGCATAGCATTACCCTTTAATGTCGAATCTTACAAATAAAAAAAATCTCCAAAGTAAGATAGTGTGCTCGGATCGCCTCACTCTACGCGTGCCTCACGGAGAGTTCTAATGAATTAATATTCTAACTTTTGTCAAGCAAAATAAAGGTACTCTTTGAGACAATCTTTTTAGGGAAGCTTCATTACCTTCATAAACCTTTTCTTTGATCTACATTCTAATTTTTAGGAGATAATAATACAAAGGGTGTTTAAACGAAAAGATACGAAATTACACTGTGGTTATAAATGAAGACTTTTTCAAAGTATCCACCACAGGCCTGAGCACAACCATCCCATTGATAAATGAGCCAAAGGAATCCTGGTTCCTAGAATTCCTTTAGACTTGACGAAACCCAATTCTTCACAACGTCTTTGAATTCGTCGTCCGAGTTGAAGCGCTTTTTTTTCATACGATTTTTCAGTGGAACAAACACGTGGAAATAGCAGCACGACATATCCGAGCTATAGGACAGATGGTCAAGCTATTCCTACTTGAACTTGGCCAGTTCCGCGTGTGTGACCCTAGAGATGTGTGGACGCGCGTTTTCATGGAACAGAACCACACAATCCATGGTGTTGAATAGCATCCATTTTAACACCTTCCGCTATCAGAAATTGGATAACGCTTCATTGATTCTCAGTCATCGAATTTTGAAATTTAAATACCATCATGTTCTTATACGCAATACCGTGTCAATTGGACAGAACGCTTTATAATAGCATCTGCTCTTATAAAGAGTAGTCTTATCAGAGTCAGAGTTATATTAAAGTCACTTTATAAAACTGAATGAGGGCTATCAGTGACATACCTCCTAATATTTAAATCAATGTGAAGTAATGAGTATGACACTTGATTTGGAACTCAGCCTCTAGACCACACTAACGGAAGGACGTTTGAATCCCGACAGATTTTACGTGAATCGTCTCCTCTACGCGACGAGACTTCAACGGTACTAGGCTCAAACTCATGACTCGCCAAATAGGAATCCTTAGCCATGATCACTAGGCTACCAAGGCTACCTGCAATTGGCAACGAAGACGTATTCGACTGATGAGACATCAGAAGAAAATAGTGACCAGGATATAATCTACAAACCTTGTAGAGACCATTGGTTCATATGTACTTTATTGAGTGTTCACGTCCTGACTTGTTTCTATTGGTATAAGGCATTTAACAGCTCAAATGATGTGTAATCAGAAGCAACTCATCATCCGGTATTAATGGGCCGTCAAAATGCTGGAACATGGAACAGATGTGACTTGCTTTCATTTGAGATGGTTATCCCAAACTACGTTCCTTCAAAGTGAGAGTTCCTTCTATGCAACAGAATTGGATCTTTTACCATGTTGGCTATCGTTGAACTCATATACGGTGGCTATGACTGGAAGTGTCTCATTTGAGAGCATGGCCCTGTGGTGAGATGCACGCCTACTGAAATTTGTATAACTTTATGTCCACCCCTCAATGATATCGCCTTGTCATCAGAATGACTTATATGCATTTTAACGTAGTCTTAGATTCTTGTGAATAATTTACACAATGTCAATGTGTTTTAATTTTGCTTAAAGTTTTTGCTTAAATGATGTTACTTTATTTAATATAATTATCAAATGAAAATGATATACAATAAGGTGATTAAATTTGTGTGAACTTAGTATATTATATATAAAACGCTTGTGGATTTTTTTTAAAAAATATTTTTTTAGTAAATGAGCTATAAAACAAGAGATCGCTGTTCTAAAAATTAATTACTTAACTGCTTAATCTATGCAAGAAGTCATTTCTTAGAAAAGAATAAGCAAATGTAATAAAGAAAATTAATATATTGTTAGAAAGAGAAGTATACATGCCAATGTCATGTTAATGATGTTTCCTTACATAAAATAGTTTTCTGTGTGATTTCAAACTAAAAACACAACCAACTTCCAACCATGAAACACCTCAAGCCAAAATACCCTTTTTTCAATTGACCAATATCCAATAACGATGTTGCTATGTTCGAAGTTTCACATCTGTCAAAGTTTTTGACACTTCCGTATAACCTACAAAAAATATCACACGCACTTAAGACAATGTCCCACTGCTAGTGAGTTCCAATGTAAACACTAGTGTTTAAAACTGAGATGATTTCGCCTTTTGGTTAATTATCTCCAAAGGAACTTGACTGATCCGTTGAAATTAGGAATTATGCACATCGGATGATTTAGTGATGAAAAAAGTGACAATTAAGTTATGATATCAATCATAATCGCTTATAATATTAACTAGAGCAAGAAAATCTAGAATTGAAGATATAAGACGGACCAAAAAATGAATAAAAAGTACGTGTAATCTCCTTTATTACAAATAAGAAATTTCTATAATCTGAAATCATGTTGGAAATAAGACATTTTTTTAATCCCTTTTCAGCCATTTGATTACTCCTCTACATACATCTAATGTCGTTTTAAGCCACATGTTTGGCTTTTCTTCAATATATACGTACTATATGTTTTTTAGAAGAAAAAAAATTATGTATTTGAAAATAAATCTTCGATTTTGAAAAAAAAAAAATGTTACATGATGAAGTTAGGATGTAGTCTTTGCATTTATATTTTTTTAATTTATTTATTTCAAATTGCCTTGTATGTATATTTTTTTTTTAAAAATAACCTTTTATGAATAACACTCTTAAATTTGTGTTAAACAACTTCTAGATTAGATTTAAAAAATGCGATTTAAAACAATTAAGAATCTGAGCTATCTGTTAATTTTATTACTTTACTTACTAAAGAATCTTTCTAGATTAAAGAATTATACTTCTTTCAGTTGACTTGTTTTTTTATTTCTTGAAATTAATGGGTATGTGTTGAGAACTGATGCAAACTACACTGGTGTTTAAAATTAAGAGAATTTTGTATTTGTCTATTATCTTTAGAATTACTGGACAGATTTTAATAATATTTGTTATGTATATATATAGGGCTGATATAATGCAAAAAAATAACCATTCAACAGTTAAAATACACTTGCATGATCGTGCGTAACATCTATTGAAGTCGGAAGTATGAAACAGCAGTTGCAGGTTTATAGGGGCTTATAGGAGGTATTTCCCCTCTTTCAGATAAACAGACCTCATACTGTGGCTTTATATCCGAAATAAGGTAATTTATGAATTCCTGTGGCAATTAATCCCACTTGTCCAGCAACTATGCTCAAGGGTCTTGAAAGAGATTTGCGGATTGCAATTTCCTTCCCGAGAGAGTCCTAGGCATGTACTAAACGGATGAATTCTGGAGATCTAGCTGGCTAATCCATTCAGTGAATATTCACACTTTTCATAAACTAACCGACCAGATCAGTTCTATGTGCCTCGTTTTGTCATCCATTAATATAAAGTCAAGACCTACTGCACCCGTGAAAAGGTGAACAGAGGGCACCAAGACCTTCTCCCTATACCTCACAGCAGTCACAGTGTGGAAAAGACACAGAGGTGTGTGTGGCCATCCAACTTGATGTCTGCCCAGACTATCAAGCCTCTATTATCGTAATAGTCGATTTCTCAGGCATTGAAGGACAAATAGTGGGTCCCTGGTTCTCTTCATATATTCTCGCCGTTCTTTTATATCTAGAAAACCAGACACACTTTTCCTGCCCTCCAATTCTCTTATTTCTGGTATAACTCACGGTGTGAAGCCTGTTATTTGACACAGGGGACAATAATCCTTGTTAACCCCTTTTTTCGTTGTATTTTGCAACTGCTTTTTCATACAATCCATCATCAATGAGTATTACGCGCGATCCAAGTGTTTTTTAACTGCTGATTGGTTACTTTTTGGATTATATCAGCCCTACATACATACTTAATTTAATTAAAATCAAGCCAATAGTTCTAGAGATAATCGACATAAATTCTATTACCCTCTTCCAGGCTCATTTTATTTAAGGATTATGGATAAAAAATATCAATTTTTTATGCTTATTTTCAAATATACTTATATTTTTGAACATAATAGTTCCATTCGCATACAAAAGTTCCTAAAAATTATTGTAACAAGAAGTATTTAAATAAATGAGTAATTTGCCTGCACAGTTGGTTTTCTGTATGACAGAAATAGCATTAGACTTTTGAGTCCATTCCTGCTAACTGTAATAAGTTTAGAATACCTAGCTTTATCTCGAATTACAAATTTTATTTACATCTCTTGCATTTACGTAAATAAATATTAAATTATTAGTCAAAATTCAACTATGTACTAAAAATCGAAAACTTGGTGCTGCACATAACCCAACATTGCAATGTGGACAGTAGAATCTTGTATCTCTTCTTACCTTCTTCCCATTATTGTCTCTCTTGGAGCTGCAAATAATATATTGACGTGTTGTATTAGCTTTCTTCTGTGTTGGGGGAATGAAGTCAACAAAGTGTCTTTTAGACAAACGTGAAGGGAGATGTTCGGCAGGATGTCCTCTTTTTGCGGAAAATTCCACCAAGTGGAACTTTTCAATGCTTCGAAACCATAAAAGCGCATGTGAAATAATTCTGGAAATACCAATAGCACAGTACAAATTTTCACAGTTCCCGAGCTACACTCAGAACAAGCGAGGATGGAAAGTTTCACTTGCCTGAACTCAAATTGGAAAAAGCCGGGAAGGGGAGAAATTTAAATTTGGATATATTTACTCAATGTTTTTATACCATTACAAAACTAGCAAATATTTTACAAAACTTTAAAGACTACAGTGCTAAATATAAGCTGTAACAAGAGTAAATGTAGAAACATTTTTATTTATTTTACCTTTGATCGTTCTTCATTTTCAGCATGTACCATAAGCAAAATGATGTTCGTGAAAGAAACAACCTTTTTATGACTTCCTATTCAATAAGCTCTCTTTTTACGATTTTCTATTACGCTGGCTCTACGGAATCGCAATTTTTTTTACTGTCTTGTTCAATGATTGTATAATTTTTAAACACATTTTTCCACTGGAGCATATAACTTCACGATAAGACCCAGTTTCCTAACGCTTCACGAAACTTTTAGAATTTCATAAAAAAGTTTTTTTTTCCTATAAAAATATTTTTTTTGATAACACATAGCTTACATATGCTTCACAAAAGGCATCAAAATACCTTTGCATGCATGTGGGACTTGCGATAAAATGAAAAGTCATTGAAAAGAAGAGGGTGAAGAACCCCGTTATCGGTAAAAAAAATGTAAAAAGCTACTTTAGTTTTTCAATAAGTGTTATATTATTCTTAAACATTCTTTCGAAGTTTTGTAGAGATATATTTTAATATGAATATATATAAACATACATTGTACATAGGAAAGTCTCTTTACTGTATAAATACTAAGGAACGGAGAAAGCTACAGCTATGCAAGTAAGTTCACGGTACATTAAAGTGAATACGCGCATCTAATGTCAACGACAGCAGCGCCTCTAGTCGAACCATTTGTAAGAAACGCATTGCAAATCAAAAAAAAAAAAGACAGAGCAAAACTTTCAATTAGGAAGTTTAGAAGCATCAATAAATTACTGTGAAGCAATAAATTGTTTACGTGGATGGAATAAACTGCTTACACAAAGATATCCAAAATAAATTCATTCCGTTTTGTGTAAGATTTTAAATGAATCATTAAAAAATGTGAGAAATAAGCACAATTTATTGCATAAATTATGTACTTTCATCATATAAATAATGTATTTCATCAGTATGATGATATCATGCAGAAAAAACCCGCAAAGGTAGCTCTCACATAGTAAAAACGAATTAATGTCAAGTATGTTTGAAGATTTCACCATGACGCCTTACGATACACATTTGCATTTGTCAGAGTAATTCTGTGTACTCACATTTCTCAATATGGAAGGTGTCAGACTAAAGCAAGTATCTAGTATACAACGATGTAGATCTAGCAGACTTGTATGTGAAGTTGCGAAGACCTAATATTTTATGTAACCCCACAAGAAGAATTCCAGAAGAGTGTGAACCACCAATTGTGAAAGTCATTTAATACTAACAACATACCAGATAATGTGTTGTCCAAAACCATTTTTAAGAGAGATTCAAACTCCAGCTGTCGTATGCAGAGGCACAGTCATGTAAGAAACGCAAATAATGTAATGCAAACATAGGAATAGCATCTTCAAAATCAGGCATGATATCCTTTAACTGTTACAGGTAACTCTTTTCGTTTATACTTTCGTAGTTCTAGTAAGCGATCCCTCCATATACCACACCATACATTAATGGACAGGGACGTCTTAAGAATTCTTAAGGCCCTGGGCCCATACACAAATGTAGGCCCCACCTAGGACCCCTAAAAGTATACAGTACTTTTAGGGGTACTAAAAGTACGAGTATTGCGTTGTCAAATACTCGTACAAACCTGAAACTGGTAGCGCACGCAGGAATTTTTCAAAGGGAGTGGGGGGCTCCAGGATTCAAAGTCCACTATTCGTGTATCATGCTTCAATACGCCGCCTAACATATTCTTTTGATTTTGTCAATTTTTGGGAACAAAAAAACAGTAAAAAATCAATTATTTATCAATAATTAGCATTAATTAATAAAATTAATTATAAAAACAAATAATTAAGCTTCACGTATTATATAGTACGTAGGATTATAATTCAATCGAGAAAAAAATCAAGGGCCTTGCCCCTGCCCCTTGTATGCGCCACTGTCTGAAACAAATAAATATGTATGACTTAGAATAGTACAAACCGACTCGACCTACTGCCGCCTTTTGATTGAATGAGTAATGGCGGTGCAGGATGGCAGGCTTAAGCTTGTACGTAGACGACGATCATCACATGTATATATCACATGATATCATCCGAAATTTCCAGTTTTTCGCAGAATATAACCGGATGTAACACTTGACCAATCAAATTATTCGAATTATGATCTTATTAAAGCTGATTTGAGAACGAGACAAGGCCCCCATTGTGAATGAGACCCTGGGCCTGCGACCAGTTGGCCCCTGCCTTAAGACGTCCCTGTTAATGGACCAGCACATTAAGTGTCTGGCGAATAGTCATCACGAGGAACCAACCACTACCGGCCAGTAGAGGCATTCTGTCAGTTTAGTAATCTAGTTTGTTGAAACTGTACCTCACCCAACCAAATAATGTTGGATTAAAAACCTTAGTTAGGCTAGAATCTGATTACTTTAAGAAATATAGATGAAAATTTATCTTATACGTATGAATCAAATTTTGAAATGTTGCTCTATTTCTTATGTCTAAATCGAAGTTAAGCTACAAGGGGTGATGCTGTACTTTCCATTATGTCCAGAATAGTTGCTTTGCTATATCATGAACTCACTAGTATAGCTGTAATTCTGTTCCCAAATAAAATCAGATTAAAGGTATTTTCTTATGTACCCTGCATATAATATCCAGGGCACACTTACAGATTATAGAACAGTTAATATTCCTACATACAAGATAATTCGCCACCAGACTGACATGCTAGCTGGATATGCAGGGGATATGGAGATAATTAGTAATTACATAGAAATATAGGGTCGCAAATGCTTTAGTTTCAAGGTATAGAGCAAAGAAGCAGAGTAAAGAACAGAAACAGCAACACATAAATAGGACCGGAGACATTATATTGAAAAAGTGTACCACAACAGGTGTTCGAAATATTGACCAGAAGTTAATTGGAATCCCTGACAGTGGTGCTACTTGGAATTCCTCCTTACTGTCTGGAAGATTCCCGGCATGCCACGTATCATCCCGGCAGTTACAGACATTAGAGCAATGAGGTCATCAACTGAAGAAACAAGCGTCTAGTACACCAAAAACAACCAGTTAACTCGCTAAAAAGCCAACATTCTGTTAACACTTGCATAGATAGTGTGATGTGGAGCCCACCTGTTCGGGTAACGTTCCTGGTACAATACACGAGTGGCGTTTTCTTTACAATATTCGCATCTCCATACACTATCAGCACGTCGACCAGTTCCTCGGTTGATTATGAGTTCATCCAAATACTTCTGGAAACGGATCACAAATGACGACTTCCAGCATACTTCTGTACTCACGAAACCTTCCGTTCAGCGCTATTTACCACAAGACTGCCTGAAGGAATCTTCTAGAACATTAGTAATTCCACGCACAGCTCCTGTCAGAAGACTTCTGTAGTAATTTTGAACACCTGTTGTAGTACAACGGTTTAATAAAATATTTTCTGTCCCATTAATGTGTTGCTGCTTCTGTTCTTTTTCTCTACTTTGTGACATAGTTTGCAACTACGGAATTTGTTAGCCTGCATTTCTATGTGATTTGAAGTCACCTTTGTATCTCCTATATACCCTGAAAGTATGTCGGTCTGGTAGCGAATCACGATGTATATATATATATACACACACACACACACACATATATATATATATATGTGTGTGTGTGTGTGTGTGTGTATGTATTGTAGTATAAAAGTATTATTTCAACTCAAGAAAGTTTGTTAGAAGAGATGGAGTATTAAATATAGGGGCTTTTTGGTGTGAGAGAGAAAGAGAGAGAATATTAACGTCGCACTGATTAGCAACACGAGGGCTTTTGGCGACGGTCCGCGTAATTTGAACCATGGTCAAGTGACGCGGACGACACCTGAGCTGGCACCCCTCTCCTAACTACCACACCACACCAACGGAGACGTTTGAGCTCTTGACAGATTTAACGTGCATCGCTCCCCTACACGGCGGATCTTTAGTGGTACTAGGATCGAACCCATGACATGCTAGCCATGATCCGATGCCTAGACCACTCGGCCACCGCGGCCGTGCTTTTTGGTGTGGGGGGGTGGTGTTAATATAAATACCTTGGCTTCAAATAACTGTGAATTTCATCCGCAATTCTTGTAGTATACATGAGTGGAATAAACTGCTAATTAAAGTTTAAATGAATAGGGCGTTAAAAACACCAAATCCAATCTAATAGATATTGCAGTCTGACAATTTAGCCCATACAATACCAGTTCAGGTTCCACCCACTTTGTTTGGCAATACTTTGACTTGTGAGGAATCGTTAACGCCCCACTTGAGTCAAGAATGTAATTAATATAGTCTAATTAAGTCACTCTGGGTTAAACTCTAATATATTGTAGCAATTCTAGATTATATTACAGTTTAATCTAGAGTAGAATCATGCACATTTAATTAATGTTCCGATGTAGCTTTTTCCTTATTTTGGAACATTGAATTTATTTTCCTATTTATTTTGAAACTTTTATTTTGATTTTCTCTTATAACCAGTAAATCGTATAAGTGTCATTTGCTTCCATAATACATGTAGTATTATTCGTTATTAAGCTTGGATTTTAGCAACGCTGATTAAATATTTTGCGCAAGTAAGCGAGGTGACTTAGAAGTAGCGTCATCTCTCACGTAAGTATAATGTTACTCGTTCGATACCGGCAGGAGTTAATAGATTTTCCGGATGTGAAAATCTGTTGTTATCTATTGCATTAAGTGTCATACAAAAGATCCCTTAAGTATTCTCGGCAAAAAAAATCAATGCAATATTTAGCTTGAAGAGGATAAATTCAAGGGTCAGAATTTGGTAGATGTATCCTCTACTAGATGGTACCACCAATAAAATGCCTCTATCATTTGGAGATTTGATGTGTCTGCAAAAGCCTACTACCAAAATGAAGCTCATTTGAAAAGAATATTTTGCACAGGTTTTCATGTGCAAACAAGACCAAAATTAATTTTCAGGTTATAGTGCAATAACTTGCCAAAATAATAGCATCAGCTTCATCCCAATATAATGAATTTTAGTGTTCAGTTTTTATTAACACCTTAACTTCCGATTAAAAGTTGTGCGATTTTCTCTTCCCAGTGCCACCGCTTTTTACAAAGCGTATGCTGTGTATTATGGGTAAAATAAAAGGTATGAATATGCATGGTACTGTAAAGGCCATTTTACTTTATTCAAAAGCTTTCAGAATAGTTTTACTGATAGCAGTCCAAAGAAAAGATTCGTATTTCAGAAAGGCGTATATATACGTCAAGGGTATTTAACACACTGGTTGAGAAAAACGTATATATACGGTATCGCAGTTAAGGGAATAAAAATAAAATAGAAAGAAAGATCGAAGAAAAACAATTTCCATCTAAATAATATTATGCCACCCCTTAAAAATAAACGCACCAAGACACATACACACACACATTTGGGAGTGACTAAAAATTTCGTTTAATTAGACATTTCTGATCTCTCAGAAAATCTAAGTATCAAAAGTTGGAGAAACCACTCCTTTAGATTCAAAATATAATTTAAAATTCCATCAGTGTTTTAGTTGAGAAAAATATAATTTAATGGGCTTCCATACTTTTAATTTAATGAGAAAGCATTGCTAAGTGTATCAGTTTTTAAATGTGTTAAAGCTTGTTGTTAAGGTAAAATGTGATTGATATGGCCATTACATAAATATTCTCTTTGCGTATTTAAATTTTTTAGTAGTTTGATTGAAGAGGTTAGTTTTTATAGGAGAATAACATTTTTATTTACTAAAATATTCTACAACTTTTGAGAAGTCTCATGAACGATATTAGATTGTACGTAATGAATTTCAAACTATTTTAATATTTTTAATTGTAGTTGCTTTGTAATTTGGTAGGATTGGAGAACTTAGTTCTTCCGAAGCATCTTCTCTCAATACATTTTAGATGACATTAAAACATTTTTTAAAAAATTGCCCTTTTTAATAAATAATATTTAAAGTTTAAAGTATAAATATTGTATATTAATAATGAGAAAGAATTATTTTGATATGAATAAAATTACAATTATAAATTAATGTTAAAAATAAATTGAAAAAATCATGACATAAAAATAATTTTTTTATTTGTGTGTGTGATGTTTAGCCAATCGGTTGTAACAAAAAAGTCAGAGGGAGAGAGAAAATATTTATATATATATATATAAAGTTAAAAGTTGGTATCTAGTGGAGCGTTTCTGTGATTGGCTGACCAGAGAGGTGAGCTACTTTGCATTTAAATTTAGGTGATAAACTCGATCAATCATTAAGTAGTAAACGGAGATTTAAAGTATAAAAGTAAAAGATAAATGACATAAATAAAAGAGAACATATTTAGGAATCAAAGAAAAGCAGAATCAATAAGGATTGATCTGGGTCTGCGGAAATTAATATCAAGAGTGTATTTTTGATGCCAGTAATCGATTTGCCAATTTTATTAAAGAAAACTGGTAGCGTTTCTCCTGATGGTTTGTCTAATAGTGGGTATTTTTCTTGCGGCTCTGAGATCTACATTCCTTATGAAACAGCGAACATTAGGAATTTACCAGACAATAAAATTTAGAGCACTTTCTAAATATTTAATATGGGTATTTGATGCGTGTCTCAAAAACAGGGAAGGCTTAGGTCAGAATCGGTTTTTGGGATCAGTGAATTCATTTTAAATTAAAATGCATGAAAGTAAAAAGAGGCATGATGTAGCACAACCAACATGATATCCTTTTCAATAAAGCCTAGAATCACGTCTCTATAGAATCGGCATCAAGACAAATACATATTTTTTTATAATAAGTATAATTTAAAAACAAAACTGAGAATTAAATGCTGGGTGGTCCCGAATTCATGGTAGAAACTTTAAGGGTAGATACAGGACATTGTAAAAATCATTTATTGTATAGGAATGTATGGGCGCAAGTGACGCGGTGAGGCGCAAATGGGGGAAATAAAAGAAAAGAGAAATGGAGTTAGCGGTTGGTTGCGTTGCCGGTAGGGGGCAGTAGATGTCTAGCCACCGTCCAACATGATGGATCTCAATGGAGGAAAGTGCCATTCACAATTGTGCTGGCGTTTACGATGGAAGACTTTACGTATGCCGAAAATGCATTACATATACGGCCATACAAATGGTAACGGTAGAATATATCACTCGTAGTTTCCTGATTGACGAGTGCCGGATCAAAGAATTTTTCAGCGATTACTTCAACTTCGTGAAACACGTTCTTTCCTCGTCGTCAGTTATGATGCTGGTCGACGAAGAGTTGTACGCAGTCCAAGCATATAATTAAACATTTTGACCGCTGTGGCTGATAGACCATAGTCAAGTACAAGAGCTGTTGATCATCACGAAGGTGTGAGTCATCAAACCATTTGTAGAGTGTTAAACGAAAATCGCTTACTCCTCTCCAGAACAAGCTTTGAATCCGGCACACTATCTTGTCCGTATGCCTGTTGGTGGTAAAGTAATGTGCACTGCAACTCATGTGCTGAGTGTACATTTATTGTAAACATTACACTTGCCAATGGCACTTTAAATTAGCAATTTGTATTTCCTTTTATCTCTTATTTTTTGTATTTGTACCTGACTGCTTCACTTGCACTTATACATTCCTGTACAATAAATGATTGTTGTAATGTCCTGTACCTACCTTTAAAGTTTGTATCATAAATTCGAGACCACCCTGTAAATACAGTAGAATACCATGCGTGTAATAAGAAAGAATACTAATAATTGCACAAAATAGAATCTATAAGCTCTGTCACAATTCTAGCAATGCCAAAGGTAAGTTTTGGAAAGTATTCTTGTTAAAAAAATTCCTAATATGAATATCCATATCAAAAATAATTCACATGCTGACATCGGAGAGAGTCAAGGAAACCTCATACGCCAAATACTGTATCTGCTGCACATTTGAAATGCCAAACGAAATGCATATTCAATCTTCTGAAAAACTTGAGATTTGTATTTTTAAAACAAAAGTTTATTTAACTTTTATGTCGTCGTAACTACACCTCCTTAGGAATCTATTTCTGTTAAATTCATTCTCAGAGGAACTCTAATCAACAAAAGAAAGAAGCATACCAAAGTCAAAGTCTGTAGGTCTTAACGTTAAAAAGTGTTAGTTTACTGCTCTGTAACTCCACTCTCGGGAATCGATAATGGAGAAGCTAGTTCTTAGTAAATTTCTATTCAATAAAAGAAATGTCTGCCAAATTTCACGGCTGTGGTCTAATAATTGCAGAGGTTTCATTACGAGTATATATATTTTTGTGTGTGGTTACTTGTAGTTCCAATTATCCTCTAACAAATCTATATTAAAAATATACTTATAGATTTAGAGTACAGCTGAAATTGTACGGTAACGTTTTAATTTATGACATTTTCTAAAACCATATATTTCTCCACTGCTTTTTGTAACTTTTAAATTTTATTAAATAAATTATTTGATCATTATTTTAAATAAAAAAAAAAATAAAATTATTTAAAAAAAAATTTTTTTTCTAAAAAATTTTTAAAAAAATCTCTGAGATTTTTTTTTTTTTTTTTGTTCTTTTTAGTAAAATATTTTAAGATCCTTCATTTCTAGTAAAGCTTTTAAAAAATAAATATTGTAAATTTTTTTAAAAATATATTTTATTGCGATTAATGATTAGAGTCAAAAAACATTTAAAAAATTCATTTTACAAGAATATTTTTAAAAATTCATACAACTATTTCCGTGAAATATTTTAAAATTTTAAATTAATCAAAGCTTTTTTTTTATATTCAAACCTTTTGGCATTAAATAATTCTTTGTAAAATATTTATAATTGGATACATAATACGTTGCTTCGAAATAAGTGTTTTTTTCTTAAATTGTTTCTTAATTATAGCTTTTTAGATTGAATTAGTTAATAAAAAAAATATCCACTTTAAATAAAAACTACAACTTTCTGGGAATGCTTTATTACGCATTAAACTAATATATATTTTTTTCTTTTGTATGTCAAGTATTATCTCGAATAATAATACATAAAATATTTTAAAATATTAAATGAGTAAGACGTAGAATATAAGCAATAATATGAATTAGAAAATTTGAAAATAATACCTTCTCTCAAAAATATTTACAGTATTTATTAGAATCTAAGACGCACCCCAAAATCTCCACTCATTTTTGTGAAAAAATAAAAATAATTAATTTAAAATGAATTATCGATACCCGATATTAAAGGAATTTAAAAAATATTTAAAATGAGAACTAATAATTATAATTTATATTTTACCAATATTGAAAACTTTAAATACATACATAAACCCGTAATTGCTCCTAATCGTAAGAATATCATGTTCAATTTCTCCCATCCAGTGAATATTTTTGTTTCGATTCTATAACGCACTCGAATTTCAACTGCATTGGCATCAAAAGAAAAAGTGCGGCTTAGATTCAAATAAATACAGCATATTCAAATAGATAATATCTTGAAATCTTGGAATTCATTTTATTACATATCCTTTAGAAATTTTGTAATTGCGATGTGTTTAAAAAAATAGGAAAATTCAGCTGCATAACAAGCATTTTCTCAGCAAATAATTTATGTATCAACATTTTTATGAAAAAAAACCAACTAACTAATTTTTTATATGTTTTATATTGTGTAAACTTCAACACATTTACCTCTTGATAATATTCTTACAGAAAATTATTATGTATTAAATACAGTAATTAATATGATATTTACAGTATGTAGTATTAAACTTCCTTCCGGGTAGAAAAAAAATAACATTAGATCTGTCAACTGTATAATAATATGCAATAAAATCGAAATAACAGCTTGGATAAACGCAAAGATATTTCATTTTTCACATTCACCAGATTCTATGTATTTCGAGTTTTGTGAAATGATACAAATTGTTTTTCAAGTTGCAAACGATAAATATCACTAATTCAATGAAACAAGTTTCTGTTGGTATTTTTACATAAAGACGCCTCGGCAGCAAAAGGGTTAGCGAGCTTCGTCTATAACATATTGTCCAGAATAAAATCAGAGCATTTTCATTTCAAATTTTTGAATAGTTTTAATTTTAATGGAGAAATTTAACTGCTATATAAATTACTTAATTTAATTTTTTTAGTTATTTGTTTGGGTGTGCTCTTTGTTAAAAACAAATATTTTAATGTTTCGATAATAAATTGTCCTATGAATCATTTGCAACATAATTTACCAATAAAAAAGTAAATTTAAAAGTGTTAAAGAAAACAAAGAATTTTAAAATCAAACTTGACTATCAACAAGTTCTATCAGATAAAAATATCTATTATTATGATAAATAGCTGTTCGACTCACTTCGCCATAGTGTTATATTTTAAGCCTAAACTTCAATTAATTTGCATCAACTCTAGTGGTACAAAGAACAAATCAGGACTCGAAATCATGGCTAAACATGATCATTAATGATTTATTGATAAATGATGATGCATATTTAATTTTTTCTATTTATTATTTACGACATAAAATAAGATCTTACCTTATATATATATCTTCCGCATCGTTAAGCATAAGAATTATTTTAAATTTAATTGAAAGTTTCGGTTAAAAAGAATTTTGTTTTGTTGTTCCCTTCTCTTAAAATAGGAAATAAAATAAAATAAAAATAATTGAGCAAATTATTGTAACATATTATCAATCTATTCTCAGATTATAAAATATTCTATTTGATAGACGGAAAAAAAAAAGAGAAAAATATTTGGAATGTTTTCGTAATGCCATTTTGCAGTATTAAAAATAACTATGGTATTTATGAAGGCCTTTACCATTTTATGTGGTTTATCGTGAATATCAAAATAAAAGGAACCCTTCTTGGAAATATTCTTACTATAATAATCCAATCTATTTAAATGCTTGCATGAATTAATTCATTGCACTGAATAGCGTACGCACATAGCGTTATGTACATCATATGCACATAACAATACAATTATATGTGCACATTCTAACTACATTAGGTGTGATTTTATCCTTCTATCTACAAAAAAAAAAGGTTTTTCGTGATGCTGTAATAAATTTATCACGTACTATCGCTAAACTGCCAACGTTCAAGGTCACTCACCAAGTTGCCAACACCAATTTCGCATGTGCTGTACGCACTGAATTTGCAACCATGCGCTTCCGAATGTCGCCAATTCGTCACAAATAGTACAATTTTGCAAGCTCTCGCTGAAAAATATCACAAGAAAGGCCTGGGTTAGAGTCATTGCGTGAGAAAAAATGCCTTGTTTCATACGAATACTTGTGAACAATCTACGGAATTCACCAGGAAGCTGCCAAAGCTGAAGGTTTATCAAAATCTGAGGACTTCATCGACAAAATGTTGGACAATACAGTTTCAGTGAAGAATATAACTGAAGAGGAACGCCAAGAATGAGTTTTGTCATTAAAAGAACCAACAAATAGAGCTACATGATACATGTAAATTACAGTTTTTCAATTTGAAAAATGGGTATGGATTGTTGCATGTAATTTTTACACTGGCTATTGTACAATTCGTACAATGAAACAAAAGGTACCCTCTAGTTTTTTTTAAAAACTCTGTTTCGTATTTATCTAATTCATTTATTTATTATATTATTTATATATCTATTCATTCCATTGCTTATTGATATTTTTTGACAATAGATTTTAAATTTGATATGCTAATATCTTCGGATTTTTAAGTTACACTGTGAATTCTTTCTTTATTAATTACAAATAATATGCGGCATTTAAATAGCTTTTCATGCTACATATTATTTATTTTAGAGCATAAGTGAAAGGAAATATAATTATTTAACGACTGATTTGAATAAGCAATTGTGCTTTCAAAATAATTTAAGCAAAAAGTTTTGAAATTCCATATTACTTTATTGTTTTTAATTTATATTAAAAAACATAAGTAGAATATTTGTTATTCTAAAGTCACAATATTGAACCAGTTTTCAAGAATTGATTTTTAAACAATTCATTGTTTTTGTTTCGACTCATTAAAAAATTAATACATAACAACTGTTACAATAGTTTTTTGTACTAAAACTTATTTTTACTAAAAAAAAACTTAAATATATATATATATATATATATATATATACCAAATAATACCAAATTGTAATACATTTTAGAATGTATTTGAAAACGTAAGCCAACTCTCTTTGATTCTTTCTTTTTTTTAGCATACTATCTTTAACCTGTTTAAGAAAATAAGCTTGATAAAACTATTTCATTTCCCGTTTTTATAAAAAAAAGTAATTTTATCTCATTACCTTTAAAAAATTTATAACAATAACTTTGAACAGCATTACATTTAAACAAATTATGCTGCATTTTTTCTCTTATTGTTCCTTAATAATAATATATATATATATATATATATATATATATATATATAACATTCTTTTTTAAATCCAATAATTTCATTTCACTGAAAGCGGATATCATATTTCGTTGAAAACTGAAAAACTTAGATAGTCCCATTTTAATTTACAAGTGTCAGTAATTTTGACACTTCAATTACCTTTTATTTTTTTGCTTTCCTGGCATATTTTGTTATGGAGGCTCAGAGTTTAACTGCAAGGAAAGAAAGATCATAAATAATGTTTCTTTCAATATGTCGTGATAAAAACAGATACTTTGAAATGAAAGGTTATGCACTCATGTTATTTGTGTTTAACCCTGCTTTTGTGTGCCCAACCCCCAACCTGCTAGTGTTTTCTTTCTGTTCTTGAAACTGTCTTCTCTCCATGATTAAAGGTGGGATCGAAACTGAAATATTTCCTGAAGGATAAATGCTCCAATATAAATTTGTTTTTGTACAGTGCACCCAAAATTCTTATACGGAATAAAATCTTAAAATTTAAGGAAGTGCTTGAATGGTATGGAATTAAGAATTACTTTCCTGATTGGCTCATGAACCAACGTATAAGATAATGGGTGTTACCCCCTTACCTGGTTTGCATGTACATCCTATAGGGTACCAAAAACTGGTCACAGCCAGTTCGCCCGTAGGATGTACTCTCACTAATATTTTCTCCTTTCTATCTTTGACTCGCATATATCTTTGATTCTTATACTGAGATTATTACTGCTAGTGTTTTTTAAACGAGCAGTTTGTCCATGATAT